>PVJH01013318.1:0-60940 GCA_004026705.1 Nesogale talazaci | reverse complement strand
ATTAGTGCCCTTTTCCCTCTGCTATCCTTTCCTTTTTGAACTCCCTTTTATCTCCCTATCCCCTCTACCGCCTTATCTTTCTCCCATTACTGTGTTGCATCCGACGTGTACCTCCCTGGGTTTGGTCTTCCCTCCTCCCCTTACCCTACTTCTTGGACCAATTGTTATGGTACAGAAGTTTTCTCTTTTATACTCACCATACTGTTTCTACTTACCTCAGAGGGCTCATGCAGTATTTCTCCTTTTGTTACCACATCTTCTTATGCACCCATTTTGTCTTCAGTGATAGTGTGTGTGTTATGGGGGGGAACATCACAAAAATTGCCCCAGGACTCTTTTATGGTGTGTATAAGAGAAAAATTAAAGAGGAGGATTTAAATGAGACTATAGAAAGCTATAACATTGAGTGATTTTGAGAAACTAGTTGAGAGATAAGAAAGCAATTTGTGAAGCTCCTGGGGAAAGTACTCAGAGGATCTTCAAGTGCAAAATCAGAGGTGGGAATTATTCCAAGTATGGTAGGAGAAGGCTGACTTGCAGTGTCCAAGGGAAAAAGTCTAGAAGGGTCTCAGAGACGTCGGGGACCATGATCAAGACTGATCTGGTGGACATTAAAAGGCAGGACTATTGTTGCTGGGTGCCTCTGAGGCAGTTCTGACTCGGCGGCCCTGTGTACAACAGATCAGAACGTTGACCTGTCTTGTGCCATCCTCACAACGGGTTTCTTATATCTGAGCCCATCGTTGCGGTCGCTGGGTCAATCCATCTTGTTGAAGACCTTCCTCTTTGCTGCCCCTCTCCTTCACCAATGAAAGACATTAAAGGCCTTGAAACAGAGGAATAATGCACTTTAACTTATATTTTAAAAGGATGCCTGTGCCTGAAAGTAGAGAAGAGCTGAAGAGATCTGTCCAGTTTAAAAGCTACTCAATAATGACTCAACTGTGAGATCACGGGAGAGTGTGCCAGTATTAGATGCATTTTTTTTTCAAATTTTTAAATGCATGCTTTTTCTCAGGGAAGCAAAGTGAAATGTGTTACAATTGTTTTGTTGTATGTGTTGATTTTGCCTGTTGCTCCTTAAATTTGCATATGTGTGTATACATATAGATGCATTTATGCTTATGTATGTAAATATAAAGTTTGGAGGTCATGTTTGTTTGCTAGGACCACCATAAACTGAGTGACTTAAAGCAACAGACTAACTTCTCATGGTTCTGGCAGCTCAACATCAAGCTGTCAACGGGGCATGGTCTTCTGAAGACTCTAGGAGAGACTTTTTCATGGCTGCTGGTGGAGACCAGTAATTCTTGGATAATTTGACTTGCAGCTGCATCACTCCAATCTCTGCTTCATTTTCCTATGATCTTCTTCCCTGTTCCTGTGACTGGGAACAAACCTGGGAGGTTTGTTCTCCCATCCTTTAAAAGACAGTAGTCAAAAGGATTGGGGTTCAAATTAATTTACGGTGGCTTCATCTTAACATCTGCAAAGACCCTATTTATCCATAAAGTCATAGTCATAGGTACAATGCTTAGTACTTCAACATACCTTTGGGGGGAACGACTTCACTCATTGCTAAGTTTTTTATAGTTTCATGACTATTATATATTCTTGGTGGATTAAGCCAAAAACCAAACCCACGGGTAAGAAGTCAATTATTGTTCATAGTGATCATAAAGGCAAAGTAGAACTGCTCCATAGAGTTTTCAGGTTTGTATATCTTTATCGAATCTGACTACCTCTTTTTTGTTCTGCAGAGGAACTGGTGAGTTTGAACTGCCAATCTTTTAGTGGGCAGCCCAATACCTAATACACTGAGCGACTATGGCTCATTCATTAATATGAAATATATTTGTTGTTACTCTTCATTTGAATTATATTGCATTGGTCTTACTATTACTGCACTAATTTTGCTGTTATTTTTGTCATCGCTATTGTTAAGAGTACAATGAACATACCTTTTTCTTTTGGAAAAAATCATTATATTGAGGGTCCTTACAACTTTTATCATAACCCATACAACCATTCATTTGTTTGCATCATCATTCTCAAAACATTTTCTTCCCATTTGAGCTCTTGGTATCAGCTCCTCATTTTTCCCCTTCCTCCTTTCCCCCACTCCTTCACAAACACTTGATAATTTTTAAATTATAATTATTTTGTGAAGTCCACCTTCTCCATTCACCCACCTTTCTGTTGTCTGTACCAAAAAGAAGGGGTCATATGTAGATCTTTGTGATGGGTTCCCCTTTCTATGCCACCTTGTCTCCACATTCCCAGTATCACCACTCTTACCACTGGTCCTAAGGGGTTCATCTGACTTGGATTCCCTGTGTTTCCAGTTCCTATCTATAACAGTATACATTTTCTGGACTAGCTGGATTTGTAAGGTAGAATTGGGATCATGATAATGGGGGTGGTGGAGGAGGAAGCAATAAAGAACTAGATGAAAGTTATATGCTAATCTGTGCTATCCTGCATCCTGACTGGTTGGTCTCTTCCTTGTGACCCTTCTGTAAGAGGCTGTCCATTTGTCTATAGATAGGCTTTGGGTCTCAACTCTGCCCTCACACTTATTCACATCAATATGATTTTTTGTTTTGGGTCTCTGATGCTTGATTCCTGATCCCATCAACACCTCATGGTCACACAGGCTGCTGTGTCTCTCCCATGTGGGCTTTGTTACTTCTCAGCTAGGTGGCTGCTTGTTTATCTTCAAGCTTTTAAGACCTTCGATGCTATCCTTTGATAGATGAGCACCATCATCTTTCTTCATCACATTTGCTTATACATCCATTTTGTCTTAGCAATCATGGCTGGAAGGTGAGCATCAGAGATGTCCCGGTTGTTTGAACAGAGTTCTTGCATTGAGGGAGTCCTTGATGGAGCCCAAGTCCACCAGCTACATATAAATATATATACATAGATCTATTTCCACATTGTTATATATAAATGTATTTATACATGCACATGCCTGCATTTAGACATCTATACATGCCCTTTGCCTTCTAGTTCTTTCCTCTATTTCCTTTTACTTTTCTCTTGTCCCACTATCATGTTTGACCATCACTGGAGTTTCAGTAATTCCTCTCAGCTACATTGCCCTTGATCAAGCCCCACCTCAGGAATCCTATGTCCACCTCACCATCTATTTTAGATCACTTGTTGTTCCCTTGTCTCTGGGTTTGTTAACATCTACTTCCTTTCTCCCACTTTCACCTCTCCTGTGTCCCCCAGAAACGCAGGTCCTGTTGATTTCTCCTCCGGATTGTTTGTCCTGCCTAACTTATCTACATAGACATGCAGAGGTAATAATAAGTAGGGAAAAAAAGACTGAGCCAAACAACATCAACAACAAAAAAAAAAACCAAGGGCAATAAAAAGAAAACTTATAAATTGTTTGCTGAATTTTAGGAATATTTTCTAGTCGAGTCTGATGAGGTGCTACGCCTTGGCCCCAAAGTCTATTTTTGGTATTCCTGAGGAACTTCATGGTTTTGCTTCCCTTGCTGCTCTGGTACATGCCCTTAGTGTTTCCTCCTGGTGTGGCGGGGTGAGATCAGGCACAATTCCTGCACTGTGTCTCCAGTGTTATCCCCCGAGTGGTATGGTTCAATGAGAGATGTCATGTCTTATGGTGGAGTCGGCCCTATGGTCCACTCTGTGCATTAGCTGTTCTGAGCAGGAATATTGTCCTCCAGGCTTGGTGGATCAGGATGTGCCTCTTTCTCCCTCTCCCTTCATTCATTCCTGTGTGCTCTCATCACACGTGCCCCTCTCCCTGAGCTGTAACTACAGTGCTGTCTTCTAAAGTGCATTCTTCTGGGGTGAGGATGAGGTTTTCCATGTAGTTGGGATTGGTGCTGGCCCCACAGACCTCTCTATTGGTTCCCTGTTTCATGTCAATGAACATATCTTTCTTCCTCACTTCATTTGCTAGAATGCTGTGTCATTTGTTTTAGAATGGCCTCCATGCACTTTGAAGTTACTTTCTTCCCTAATATAAGAATTGCCATGTTTTTCACTTTTATTTTAAAAACTGTGCTAATCTTAAAGGTGCAGCTTAATAATTACTTGTGAACACACTTACTTAGCCAATAATCCATCAAAAATACATTATTTTCTAAAAGTTAGATGTTCACAACATGTTCCTTCTCAGTTAATACCCAGTTGTCTTCATAAGTAACCACTGCTTTGATTCTAACACCCTTTATTAATGAGTTGAGCTGCAATCTGAAAGGTCAACAGTTCAAAACCACCTATTACTCTTCTGGGAAAAAGTGGGGTTTTTAACTCTCATAAATAGTTAAAATCTTATAAACTCAAAGGAGGCAGTTCTCCCCTGTCTTATAGGGTCACTTTGAATCAGCATAGATTCCATGGCAGCTAGTTTGGTGATCATTTTTGCTGGTTCCTGGAAGCATATAGTTATACTATATTGCATATTGTTTCTTTCATTTGTCATTTGATAAATGAGATTTATCCAAATTGTTCATGTTCCAATTTGTCATAAGGTATTCTAATATATGAATCTAATGCTATATATTTTCCTTTGTACATTGCTTTGTTTCATATATTAGTTTGATGCATTATTTTTTCACTGTCATTCAGTTCAAAATATTTTCTAACATCCTTAGAATACACTCTTTCAATGTGTTGCTTAATTTATAAACAAATAGAAGATTCATGGTTATCTTCCTCTAATTGATTATTAACTTAATTCCATTGTAGTAAGATAGGATGTTTTGTTTATATTTTTTGAAATCTGTTCGGGTTTATATTGGTAAATATTTCATATGCGCCTCAAAAGAATGCAAACTACTATTATTGGGTATATTTATCTCTTGCCAATTAAGCTAAAATTTTTGGTTATTCTCTTTAATCTTCTATAAAAAGCATTTTGTTTATTGTTCTATCACTTATTTAGTACAATGAGTCAATTTCTCCAGCAATGATTATGAATTTTTTCTATTAATTTTTGTTACTAAGAAAAGTTTTCTCTTGTAGAAAAGCACTTCAGAGAAAATGCCTAGTATCTATAGATCCGTGACCATCAACACTTCCAAAGAGATGATGTGCTTCAGTGACTTCCCCATACCAGATCATTTCCCCAACTACATGCATAACTCCAAACTCATGCACTACTTCAGGATGTATGTCAAGCACTTTGACCTACTGAAATACATTAATTTTAAGGTAAAATATAAATGAAATATTGAAATATATACAAATGGATCAATGAAATATGGCATGGTAAGTTTGTGTGTGCTTGTGTGTGTATGCACATATGCAAACATGAAAACTACATTTGGCATCTTCGGGCTTCAGAGAAAGAGATAATTAGTGAATTTCCACCTCTACAAAGTAATCATTTCTAATGAAATAATGTTTTGAAATTTTCACGTGAGATTGGAGTGTTTTGCCCACAAGAACCCATTCTGATACAACATTAATATGACATAGTAAGGATTCTCTCTCCTAGCTTTAAATTCAAAATGCTTAAGCACTTATAATTCCAATATTAACTGGGTCAAACTGTATCACCTGAGAAACAGCTACAATAGTGTAAACAGTGTACAGAAAACTTTTCCAAAGTCTAGTCGTTCCTATAATATCCTATCTCCTAAAACAAAACCATTGCCATAGAATGAACTCCAAGTCATAAATTTTTACAGGATGGAATATAAATGCTTCATAAAAACTAAAATTCAAATTCACCACCACAAAGTAGGTTTAGATTCATAAGGACCCCATCACATTTCTAAAACTGTAGTTTTATGAAAGCAGGCTTCCATGGAGTAGCTGGTTGTGACAGTCCGGGTAGACTAGAGGAACAAATTTCAGAGACACGCATATAGGTATAAGGAAAGGGTTTATATACAAAAGAAATGTGACCCTAAGAAGGCATCCCAATCCAGTCCAGTGTAAAGTCATAAATCCATTAATAACCCATATGCTTGAAATCAGCCTATAAAGCCTACTTCCGATTCAGGAAGTCACAGGTCAGTGGGTGCAGAATTCTGGTGCTGGCAGGGGTCTCCCCATGGCTCCTCGCTCCAGGGCTCAGTCCATCAACAGCATGCCACTCCAGCTTCAGAGGTCTGTCTTCATCAGGGCAAAGCCGTGTGGTCTCTCTGCTGGCTCCTCCAACTTCTCGGAGGCTGCATCTTGTCCTTTCCGTGATTAAGCGTCTCTGAAACTAACTCCCAACAACTGGGGAAGATAGCTTCTCATCTTCACAAGGGAAATACCGCGAGATTTCCCTGGAGTCTCAGGTGAAAGCCCTGCCCACATAGAGGCCTCATCGGCTACTCAATGGCTTTCTCCTGATTAACAGGCTAGACTCCACCCCTACATTTCAATTATAAAATTAACATAAGCACATGACTGCCACACTGGTGTATTCAAGCCACTGGTTATTAGGTTAACAGTAGAACATTTTAACCACTGTGCTACCAAAGCTTCTTTATTCCCTTCACCTTTAATACACACTTTTAAAATCCATTTCCCCAGGCCAGGGGGACCATTAATTTCTCTCTAAAACACTAAGAGTCATCTCAGTGAAAGTGGATCAGTTTAAGCTGAAATATACTCAATGAATATAGTTTTTAATTTTTAAGTCTTCCTGAAGGGAGAATATTATTCCTATGCCTTCACTCTTCTGTTTCTTATGCTTAAGCCTCATTCTATTTCTATGGAAGACTGGGTGACTAATCAAATACTGCAAATATCTTGGAAATGCACACACAGAAAATTCACCACAGGAGTACCCAAGAGTGGAAACTAAGTGAGCATTAACACTGCAGATAAGTGTTTTATGCACTTTTATTGACCTATAATTCACATATCATACAATTCAATAGTTAATTATATCAAGAGGAGTTGGACAATCATCACCACAATTAATTTTAGAACATTTTCTATTTTCTTGTACTCAGTATAATTAGCTCCCCATTCCACCACAACGTCCTCTGCTATACCCCCAAGAAACCATTAACCCAGTTACAATCTCTATAGATTTACCTATCCTGGATTTCATATTCAGAGAAAGACACGCACACACACACACACACACACACAAAATCCTAGTAAGAATTACAAAGTAAAACAGAAAAACCTTAATGAGAATGAAAGCAGAAAATATTAAACACTAAAACAAATATAAAATGGTCAGTAGGGAGATCAAATGATAAAGTGTTAAATTTGAACCTAATCACATTTGTAATAATCCAATTTCTAAAGCACTCTGCATAATAGCAAGACTATTCACATCTCTGGACTATGGTCCAGGGAATTCACTGAAGGCTTAATCCACATGTATTTCATCTTCACTTTCTGTAAACTGAAACAGCTTTAAAATAGATCAAAAGGAAATCAAATGATAAGATATTACATTTTAACCTAACTATATCTGCCATCATTGATTTTACAATGCTCTCTGTTTGATAACAAACCTGTTCACATCCTTCAACTATGGTCAGTGGGGTCTGACCAGAGGCGTGATCCACAGTGGACCCAGAAAATGGATTTGGGGACTCCACTGTCATCCATGGTTTACTGCAAACCAACCGTTCACAATGTAAACTCTGATGCCATTCCCTCCTTTGAATTTGGATTTTATTATCTGCAGTCCTTAGATCACACAGGCTTGTGTGCTTCTTCCATGTGGACTTACTTAATGCTTCACTTTGATAGCTGTTTGTTCGAAGACAAGCATCAAAAACCCCAGATGCTTTTTTCTGATAGTTGGCACCATCTATTTTCTTCTGACACTTTGCTATAGCACCGCACCCTTATCTTGTGATCTCTTCATGAGCGTGAGCAACCTCAGATGAGTTTTGCTATTCAGATTGATGCAATGGGAGGAAGAGAGGGAGGGAGACTTAAGCCTGAGGAAAGTAACTGTATGTGATCTGTGCTTGTGCCCTTCTTCTCAGACAAAAGTGCGAAGTGTGAGGAAGCGTCCTGATTTTTCTTTCAGTGGACAATGGGATGTTGTGGTGGAGGCTAATGGAAAGCAGGAGACGTTGGTCTTTGATGGAATCCTGGTCTGCAGTGGCCATCACACTGACCCCTACTTACCACTTCATTCCTTCCCAGGTGTGTCTCTTAGGATCATTTGAGTGGAAAAGCACTTTCCAAATAAACAGAGAAAAAGTCATCAAACACAATATTTTTTAAACTGGAGCTAATGAAATGTTTCTGGTAACGTAAAATAATAAACAGCTATCCAACATTTATGTCAATTGTAATAACTAAGAAAAATCTCTCCACGTTCATTTATTATCTTAGCAATTTTATTGGCATATGTGTTAGTCCAGGTAGACTAGAGAAACAAATTGATAGACATACACATAGATATAAGGAAAAGGTTCACATACAAGAGGAATGGGACATTGAGAAAGCATCCCAGCCCAGTCCAGTTCAAAGTCATAAGTCCGACACCAGCCTATCAGTCTACAAAGTCCCCCTGCAACTCACGAAATCACAGACCAGTGGGTACAGAGTCCCAGAGCCAGCAGGGGTCTCCCCATGGCTCCTCGCTTCCAGGACTCAGGGTCCATCAACAGCATCCAGTGGTGGTAGAAGCAACTCAGCCCTGGCAGGGGTCACCATGTGGCCCCTCCAGCTTCAGAGGTCTGGTTCCATCAGGGCAAGGTCGTGTGGCTTCTCCTCCAGCTCTTCCAGCTCATCAGATGCTGTCATCTTGTCTTAACCGTAGTTCATCATCTCTAAGACTAACTTCCAACAACTGGAGAGATAGCTTCTCATCTCCATCAGGGAAATATCGCGAGGTTTCCCAGAAGTCTCAGGAGAAGGCCATGCGCACACAGAGGCCTCACTGGCTACTCAATGGCTATCTCCAGATTAACAGGCTAGACTCCACCCCTACATCTCAATCATGAAATTAACATAAGCATGTGACCACCACAGCATATAATTCACAAACTATACAATTCAATAGTTCAATCATATTCAAATGGACCATCATCACCACAACCAATTTAGAACCTTTGCTTCTTTCTTGTACTCATTGTTGTTACTCCCAGTTTCCCCAACCTCCTCTGCCACAGAGGAGGAATCTAGAGATTGACTTATCCTCTATTTAACATGCAGAAAAAAACAGTAAAAAAAAAAAAAAAACCTAACCACAATAATAAGGCAAAACAGAAAAAAAACCTCAGTTGAAAATTAATCTTTACAATGTAAAAGAGAGTACACAAAGCATCTGGAAGTAGCATTAGTTCATCATGAATTTTCACTAATTAATAAGCAAATGAGCAGCTCATTCTTCCCAGTGCACTTTCTGTGGTCAAATAACATTCATCCACGTGTTTGCACAGGCAAATGTGGCTTTAAAAACAGAAGTAAACTCCCCCACTCACTAAATCCTCCATTCCTTCTCCTTTTCCATTAGCTGCTTTCTAGTTATCAAGAAATATTTCATATTCCTATAATTCTTTAAAAGCATCAAAAGAAACTTCTTTTGGGGGCATTGAGATAGCTTAAAAATAAGAGTCCTGGAGTGAATTTAAGAGCTTAAATTTGGGTGCCATTTATCCAATTGACAACACACAAGCTTAGCTATGTAAGAAGTGGGCCTTGCTGTTTCAAGGATCCATATAGCAATACTGCGGGGTAAAATAAAAGGTCCTGCCATGCTCTTCTGAATTTTAAAATGCAAGTGTGTTCTAGAGATCATGTTATACTCATGATATAATCTCTAATCATTGCATTTTGATTCACTTCATTTTTTGTTTGTTTTTTTGTTTGTTTTGGGTGGGAGGGGGGGAATCACTGTCCTCTGGTGGGAGTAGGAGGCCCAGCCTTGCTCCTGGAGAGCTGCTGCTGGATTTGAACCGCCAACCCAGTGGGTTGCAGCCCTGCACACAACCACTACACCAATGAGGCTCACCCCTGATCCACTACATTTTCACTTGCTTCTTTGCTGGGTGAAACTAAAAATATTTGGATAGTTTTCTGGGGAGTAAGGCAGACATTGATCAAGAATGAGGCAATGTCTAAAATAGCGAGACACAGATTGAGAACTGTGATAAAGCACTCAAAAGAACTAAAGACAACAGGGCATGAGTCACTTGGAAAGCAAGGAGGTTTCAGGTGTATGAAGAAAGCACTACACCGCCATGCTGTGCTATTATCAATTGTCATGGAGTCCATTTTGACGTGTGGCAAGCCCATGTGTGTGGAATAGAACTGCACTGCATGGATTTTCAAGGCTATGAACTTCCAGAACCAAATCTCCAGGCCTCACTTCTAGTTCTACATGAGTTTCAATTGCTAACCTTTAGGGTCATAAGCCAGCACTTAACTGTTTGTAATATGAAGGACTCCATTACTGAATATAAGATTACTAGTCTGTATGTAGAATACACAGCTACTAATCCTCCTTGGTTCTCGCCTCTCCTGAGCTCTGGAAAATGTAAAATAAAATTTAAGGCAATGGGGTGATAAACTCAAGTTAGTATACCAGATGCAACATCTTGCTTTTTCGGATTATTCACAATTTTCTTCTCTGTGTTGAATTCATGATGTGAAAAAGCCTCTTCAGAATAAGAAACTCTATCCTCCCACCACAGGCATTGAGAAGTTTGAAGGCAACTATTTCCACAGTCGGGAGTATAAAAGTCCAGAAGAATTTGTAGGGAAAAGAATCATAGTAGTTGGAATTGGGAATTCTGGAGTGGACATTGCAGTGGAACTCAGTCGTGTGGCAAAACAGGTATGTTTGTTTGTTTGGAAACCATCACAGCATTAATGGGAGCCTGAGTACAGATGGATGCCACCCAGAAATGGATTTTGTCTCTAAAGGATCAGGGAGTGAAAGCAGGGATCCTGGCTTTAATATATTTAAGTTCAGGGAAACAGATGATAAATTCAGAAAAGTTAATTCATATTCACAATGGAAAGCAGTGGGTGGTGCAAACTGGGAATGTGCTCTGCTGCTAACTGAAAGATTAACTCCATCTTCTAGAGGCACTTTGGAATTTAGGTCTAGTGATTGACTTCCCCCAAATTCAGCCACTGACATCTCAATGGTGCATGGGACAACTTGGCCAATTGACATAACATAGTTCATAAGGATAACATTCTATATCCTGGTTTGGTAAGTAGCATCTGGGGGTCCAGAAAGCTTGATACAAATTTCTTGATACAAATACTGGTCTCCGCTCAGCAAAAGAGACTGAAGGAAGTCCAAGACTCAAAGAAGAAACTACTGCCCAGGACTAGGAGCTCCCACAACCCACAGCTTCCTCTAGTGTTAGACCAGAAGAACTAGGGGGATCCCAGCTACCACGAACACCCAGTCTGACCAGGGACTAAACAGAATGCCTCAGGTAAAATGGGAAAAAAAGAGTAGGGAAAAATTCAAATTCCTAAAACAATGCCAGACTTACTGAGCCTATCAGAATTCCTCAAAACTATTGTCTTAAGATAGCCACTGAACATGCAACTTCTAGAGATCACCTGTCAACTAAATAATAGAAAAGCTTAAAAAATAAATTGTATCATCCTGTACTCACTTAAATAAACAACTATATGGAGCCAAATCGTAAACATTTACTATAAAGAGAATGAGATCTGAGAAGGAGCGGAGAAGCTAGACTAACAGAAACAAAACCAACATAACCGTGATAATGAGAACACTGGCACATGGCAGAAACTGTGACCAATGTTACAAGCAATTTGCATAAAAACTGTTAAATGGCCACCTAATTTGCTGTGTAGACTTTCACTTAAAATACAATAGCATAGTATTAAAATTAAATCTTTTTTAAGAGCTAGAAAGAAAAAAGAACCCAATGAAAGATCGTTCTACTCTGACACACAGGAGGCCACCATGAGTTAAAGTTACATTGTTGCCAGAGGGCTTCCTTTCTCCAATGACAAATACATGCACTAAGTGTGGGATTGAAATCAATCAGAGAAAATGCCAGGTGCTCTGACTTTCATCATTGCCACAACAGCACTTAAGTCATGACAAAAACTTCAAAAGTTTAGAATAAAGGCAGAGGGAAGGGACTCCAGCTAGGGACGTCAGTGGTAGAACTAACAAACAGAAAAGGGAGAAGGAATGAAGATCATTAATGTGCCATCCTCTGCAGTGAGAGGCTTTACAATAGATCTGTCGTAAAAGAAAGGGGGTAGATGGAAATAATAAATCCACTCTTTCCCATTTCACACAATTGCAAGGAAAACAAACAAATCATGTATAATTGATTATTCAGTTTTATTTCTTCCACTAAAAAGCTCACAATATTTAAGTTGATAAGAAAATGAGATAACTTTTCAATGCAGGAGTATTGACTACATTTAATAGTGTCCATTATAATTTTTTTAAAACTCAATATATTAGGATGAGTAGATAGTCCAGTGTTATTTATTGATTTTAGTTAGTGATCTTTATTTTTATGATGTATTCAGATTTTAAGAAAAGTCACTACTTACTGAATTTTATTTAAAATACTTCAAAATCAACTTGCCAAATAGTTCCTTAATTAAAAAAATTTTTTAATCACTTTTATTGGGGGCTCATACAACTCTTACCACAATCCATACATACATCCATTGTGTCAAACACATCTGTACATTTGTTGCCCTCAACATCCTCAAAATATTTGCTTTCTACTTGAGCCCTTGGTATCAGCTCCTCACATTTTACCCTCCCTCCCCACTCCCCCTTCCCTCATGAACCCTTGATAATTTATAAATTATTATTATTTTGTAATATCCTACACTGTCCGATGTCTCCCTTCATCTACTTTTCTGTAGTCCATCCCCCAAGATGGAGGTTGTATGTAGAAAAACTTTTAATGTATGACCTTGGTCACTCACACACATGGCCTCTGTTATCTCCATCATAGAGGTGGCCAGTCAGAATTGAAATTCAGGAATTCCTCCATATTGCAAAAGCACCACTAATCAAACAAGCAATTGATATAATATTTCTAATTTCATCAGAATACAAAAGATTTCCAAAAAGATTTGGAAAGGGTTCTGGTGGCATTCAGTTAAAAGCAGTATACTCCCCTTCATTCATTGGAGTTTTAATGTACATTTTTAATGTGATGCAAACTACAGAATACAATTCTATCATTAGTAAATAGAATTATTCACATCTATATTATATACTATAAAACAGAGCTATGTCTGTATCCAAGAATACTTTTGAAGGATACTTTTAAAGTTCAATAATATTCAGATTAATGAGTGAAGTGTTTTAAGCCCAAAATTTGATATTAGACTCATCTTTTCCATGGAAGTCAGTTGTGAGCTCTTGCAAAGTTCTGAATAATGACCATTGAATGGTCCTATTCCCCAGTAGCCCACACTCCAAAAGCTGGGTAGTGTAAAATAAGAATAGAAATCTTCACATCCACAGGGTTCTTGCCTTGGCTAATTTTCTCTCTCTCTCTCTCTCTCTCTCTCTCTCTCTCTCTCTCTCTCTCTCTCTCTCTCTTCCTCAGGTATTCCTCAGTACTCGACGAGGAGCGTGGATTTTACACCGTGTTTGGGAAAACGGGTATCCCATGGATAGTTCCTTCTTCACTCGATTCAATTATTTTCTCCAGAAAATAACGAGTGCAGCACTAACAAATAGCCACCTGGAGAAGATACTGAACTCAAGATTCAATCATGCACACTATGGCCTGCAGCCTCAGCACAGGTGATCTTCGTTTATGTTATTCTGTGCATAAGTGAAAAAGGATTTTTCTTCAACTCCTGGCAATTTACATTAATGATGGTATGGCAGTCATGTGCTCATGTTAATTTCATGATTGAGATGTAGGGGTAGCGTCTAGCCTGTTAATCTGGAGATAGCTATTGAGTAGCCAATGAGGCCTCTGTGTGGGCATGGCTTTGTCCTGAGACTTCTGGGAAATCTCACGGTATTTCCCTGATGGAGATGAGAAGCTATCTCCCCAGTTTTGGGGAGGTAGTCTCAGAGGCAATGAACTATGGACAAGACAAGATGGCAGCGTCCCAGGAGCTGGAAGAGCTGAAGGAGGAGCCACAAGGTTTTACCTTGTTGGAACCAGACCTCTGAAGCTGGAGAAGCCACGTGGAGACCGCTGCCAGCACTGAGTTGCTTCTGCCACCACTGGATGCTGTTGATGAACCCTGAGTCCTGGAAGTGAGGAACCATGGGGAGACCCCTGCCAGCACCAGGATTCTGCACCCACTGACCTATGACTTCATGAGTCAGAAGGAGACTTTATAGACTGATATCAGGCATATAGGCTAATATCAAACTTAGGAGTTTTGGCTGGACTGGGTTGGGATGCTTTCTCAATGTTGCATTCCTCTTATATATATGCCTTTCACTTATATTCATATGCATGTCTATGAGTTTGTTTCTCTAGTTTACCTGGACTGACACAGATGGCCTGTTAATCCCACTCATTTTAAAATATAATTATCATATACAATAGCTATATATTGATATATCTATTAACATAATGCATTTATGCTAATGCATAAAGACAGGGATCCTCAAACTTTTTAAACAGGGGGCCAGTTCACTATCCCTCAGACCATTGGAGGGCGGACTATAGTTAAAAAAGAAAAAAACTGAACAAATTCACTGCAGTCCCGGGATGAGTCAGCTGCAAAGCACGACAGCAGCAGTGGCAAAAACACCTGACAGACCAGATAAATGTCCTCGGTGGGCCACATATGGCCCATGGGCCACAGTTTGTGGACTCCTCCATAAGGAGCTTTAGTGGTTCACTACTAGCCTGGTGGCTCAGCTACCAATTGAAATGTTGACAATTTGGACCCATCAGCCACTTCATAGAAGAAAGATGTGGCTGTCAGTTTCCTTAAAAAATAGCCGCTTTGATAACCCTGTGAGTGGCAGTTCTCCTCAGCCCTACAGAGTAGGCCTGAGTTGTAACCATCTCAGAGGCAGTGGATTAAGTTTTTTGTTTGCATGCTTGAACATAAAGGTAAATTTGATCTCAACACCATTTGCTCAGTGCAAACACGCCAGCCACTCTATGGAAGAAAGATGAGGTGTCTGCTCCCATAAAGATTTATACCCTCAGAAGCTTTATGTAGGATTCTATGAGTCAGAACCGTCTCGATGGCAATGGGTTATTTATTAAACAGTCATTCCACTCCTTTGTGCCAAGCATAACCATAAATAATACCTCATTTCTCTCTTTGACTCAACTTCAAGTGTAGAGGGGGGCGCTAAATCTAAACCTGGAGGAGGCTCTGTGGAGCCATGGATAGCGCATTGGACTTCTAAATCTAAAAATGGAAGAGAGCTGGGGAGTGTAAATGGAGCTATGGAAGATGTCAACTCAGGGCCCAGTGAGTCTCAAAGTAGAAAATGGTTGTCATGGAATGAATTGTACACACATACACCCCCAAAAATGTGTCGTCTGTCGAGGCTAGAGTCATACTTGGGTACTGGTTATTGCCTTGGTGTGCTAGAGTTCTCAAAGAATAAGTGCTGACCTTATTCACTGGCTGTGCATCTCGTGGCACACTCACTAGGTTAATGAAGTGCGAGAAAAATAAGTGTCATCTTATAATTTTCAGTGGTTTGGCAGGTATGTAATGATGAAAGGTGACAATTATATCAAAATGCAATCACTTATCATGATGTGAGCTGATGTAAGGGGCTTAGGGTGGGAGGCAACACCCTTAATTTTATATCATTCCTGACTAGATGCAAGGTAAACTTTCCTGTGGTTTGGCTACATCACATTTTATCTTATAAGAGATAAAAAGAGAGAGAAATTAGCAAAGAAGGATCTTCTACCACCAAGAAAAAAGAGATGGAGTAGAGTATGTTCTTTGGACCCAGGGTCCCATTGTTATGAATATGCTAGATCCAGGAGGTCAAAATACTCTGAACCCCAAAATGCTGCAAGGAGACAAGGGTCTTTCTCAGAGGCAACAGAGAGAAAGAGCTTTCCCTTATCATTGATGTTTCTAAATTGCAAAAGATTAAATTATGAAATAAGGTAAACCACTATGCTAGAAGTAACAGATGCAAAAAGAATGATGTTGCCATCCTCATTAAAAAGGACATTTCTGTCTAATAACTAGGTTTTACCCATCCCTCATTTTTTATCAGAGGGGAATCACTGGAAGCTTATTCTATGTGTAGAAGGTGCAAGTATATTTTGGGCTTCCACTATCTTCCATAACCTTCTGCAAACAAGAATCTTACAATTTAAATGGTGGCACTGTTCCCTCCTTCAGATTTGATTAATATCACTTATAATCCTTAGATCCTTAGATGTTTGTGTGCTTCTTCCATGTGGATTTAGTTGACATCTCACTTAGATAGCTGTTGCTTGAAAACAAGCCTTTAAGACCCAGATGCTATTCTTTCTGATAGTCATGCAGCATTTAATTTCTTCACCACACTTTGCTATAGCACCTACTGCTTTATCTTTGATGTTTCCTTCTGACCTTAGGTGGGGGATAGGAATAACTTGGTTATCAGAAAGTATTGGAGAGATGATTATAATATATTGATGTGATAAAACTGGTTGCAATGGTTAAAACCTTGTCATTTGATCTTCCTTTTGATACACTTTGAGCTTGATCTGGATATTAATATTTTCTGGTTTTGGTTTTGGTTTTTCAAATTGGGGCTTCTCTCTGTCATATTTTGGCATTATTGGTAGTGTTCTTGACTTTCTGTTATGTATATTTCTATTTTGTTTGGTATGTGAAACCCAACTTGGGTGAAAATATAGAGAAAATAACTAGAGCAACAGTTCTTGGAGGGCATGACCACGGAGTAGGGATAATGGGAAGCATATGTCAAGGAGTAAAAACAGGAAGAAAATATTTTGAAAACAGTTATGGTAGTGATTGTACAACACAACTTGATCTTACCAAACTGCTAATGGTATTGTATTATTCCACATTGACTAGAGAAACAAATTCATACATGTAAAACAAATTTATACATGTGTATAAAAAGAGCTTTATATAAAAGAACAATTGTATATTGAAAAAGCAGAGACCCAAAGCCCATCTATGGACAATGAAACATCCCCCCCAGAGGGGTCTCAGGGAGGCATTGAGTCAATCAGGTGCAGTAGAGCACTAATGGACCATGCAATATACCCTGGTCCCTTTAAGCCTCCTTACCCCCCACTATCATGACCCCAGTGCCACTTCCCAAGCTACACTAGATAGGAGTAACCCAGGAACAGGAATGGGAATAGAGATACCAAAAGGGTTAGGAGGAAGGAGGGGAATAGTGGGAAGAGAAAGGTGCACCGATAGAAATGAATGGTACATAACCACACATCCCTATCCAGAGGGAAGAACAACAGAAACCAGAGGGAGAGGGAGACAGTGGTTGGTGTGAGATATGAAAATAATTAACAATTTATAATCTATCTAGGGGCCATGGGGCTTGCAGAGCAGAAAGGAGGGAAAAGAAGAGGAGCTGATCCCAAGAGCTCAATGGAAAAAACATGTCTATAAAAGAACAATGGGGGGCTGAGCCCTGGTGGCGTAAGTGGTTGAGTGCAGGACTATAGCCCACGGGCTTGGCAGTTCAAATCCAGCGGCGGCTCTCAGGAGCAGCACTGGGTAGCGCCCACGACCACCAGAGGCAGTGATGCCCACAAAAAACAAAACAAAACAAAACCAAAAAAAGAACAATGGGATATAGGCACAAATATGTCAGATACAATAGAGGTATGGATTGTAACAAGAGTTGTAAGATCCTCCAATAAAATTATTATATAAAAAAAGAAAGTTGGACATTGAAAATGGAAAATGGAAGAATTAATGCATTTCAATTGTGGTGCTGGAGAAGAATATTGAAAGTACCAGAGACTGCTAAAAGGACAAACAGACCTGACTTGGAAGGGATATTGCCAGAGTGCTCCTTAGAAGCAGGAATAGCATGACCTAGTCTTGTGTACTTGGGACATGTGGTCAGGAGAGACCAGTCCCTGAGAAAGGTCATTGTATTTGGTAAGGTAGAGGAACAACAAAGGAAAGGAAAGCCTTCAAGTAAATGGATTGGCACCGGGGCTGTGATTATAGATTATTCAGGCATAGGAATGCTTGTGAGGAGGGCCCAGACCTGGGCAGAATTTTATTCTGCTGTGCATGATGTCGCTATGGGTCAGAATTGACTCAAATGACACTTAACAACAAAAACACCAATCACATAAATCAAGTCAGCATCCAGATAGGAAGTAAGATTAGTTTGGAAATCAGAATATGTGCCAAAGGAAGTAACAGAAGAATAAAATTGTACAGTTTTATAAAGAGTTCTTACAAATTCAAGTATGGGACAAAATAATCTTTGGACTGTAAAAAAATATTATCTCTGCATTCAAGACAAGAGTAGACTCAAGGAGGAAATGGTTACTATTGAGAACTGAGTTCATGGTCTGCAAAATCAAGTGCAATAAAGCACAAAAAGTTTCCTTATTGTGCATTTACTTACTTGGGTTTTTAATGTTTATATTCAGAGCTTTAAGTCAACATCCAACTATCAGCGATGATCTGCCCAATCACATAATTTCTGGAAAGATTCAAGTGAAGCCCAACGTGAAGGAGTTCACAGAGACAGATGCCATTTTTGATGATGGCACTAGAGAAGAAAACATTGATGTTGTCATCTTTGCAACGGGATACAGTTTTTCATTTCCGTTCCTTGATGGGCTGATTGAAGTTACTAATAATGAGGTGTCTTTGTATAAACTTATGTTCCTGCCAGACCTGGAGAAGCCAACACTGGCTGTCATCGGTCTGATCCAGCCACTGGGCATCGTCCTCCCCATTGCAGAGCTCCAGTCTCGCTGGGCTACCCGAGTCTTCAAAGGTATATGAGAAAATGTTTGAGAAAAGCCAATATGCTGAGTATATTAAATTCCTGATTTCTATTTGACACTGCTCTCCTTTAAACAAAATGTGCCCCTCGAAGTCCTTGACATCGCGCCAGACTCTAGACTTTTCTCTTGCAGGGCTGAGCAAACTACCCTCGGTGAAGAACATGTTGGCAGATATTGACCAGAGGAAAAAGACTATGGAAAAACGGTAGGTAGATCATTATAGGTGCTAGTTGGGGAGGCTCACAGAAATCATGGATGCCTAATCTGGCACTCTAATGCGCTACTTCATCTCACTCAGTTATGTTATTTATTTACAAGGAACTACAGACCTAGCCTAATGGAGACCAGATGGCACAGTGATAAAGCACCTGATAACTAAACCAGAAGGTCAGCAGTTTGATCCCACCAGTCGTTCTGTGTGAGAGAGATGTAGCAGTCTATGTCTCTAAAGCATTATAACCTTGGGAAACTTTGTGGTTTCTAGACTGTTCTATGGGGCCACTGTTAGAATTGACTGAACAGCAATGAATATAGACATTTCCCACATGGTGTTATTATGAAACTCACAAACATATTCATTTCTGTCCCCTAAATCAGTTATGCAAGGAACAGCCATTTTTTAATTTTTATGAAATATTCTATCTAAATTTAACCCCTTGACTTACGATAATCATAGGGAACTCAATCCCAGCTCTTATTGAGATTTCTTCCTCTGTTCTCCCCAGAACCCAGGAAACTAATATGATTATCCTAATGTAGAAATAGTCTAATTTCTACCCAATCTTTTCATTTTTAACTGACAAGTTCACTACTTAATTCTCAGTGCTTTACTCTTTAATTCTAGAGGCCTTTAGCTTCCCTGCCTAGCATAGGGTAGGAACTGTTGCTGGGAATGGGGCTCCAGCCAAGATGAGCTTCCCAGGGACACCACACAGTCTGTCCCTCTGAAGTCTTGTGAGGCTTTTCTGCCTCTTTCAGACAGATTTCTAGATCATGCACTCTGTGAAGTCTCTCTTCCCTCTTTTTGCCTTCAAAGATGTTTATCATAGTGATTTCTCCCATGACTCAGAATTAAGTGAAACAAAAGCTAGAAAGGGAAACTTCTTACAGCTTAGGCATTTGTTTGGTTCCCTGAGCAAGGGTGGGGAATTTTTGTAGAATTGTGGGAGATAGGAATAAAGAAAGAAACACAAAAATGAGTATCTTATTAAAGTACCTCAACACATTTTTCCAGGATTTTAAAGACTTAGAATGTGTGTATGTAGGGAGAAAAATACACTTTTCTACTCCTGTAAGGATTTACAGTTGGGGAACTCCACAGAGGCAGTTCTACTCTGTCCTATATGGTCATGATGAATTGGAACTGACTCAGCGGCAGTGGGTTTGGGTTGGTTTGCTATGTCCACATAAACAACCAAAATGCATTTCCATTTATCCACCTCAGTGTATAATCAATTCTGAAAAATAATGTCATTGATTGAGAAAACTTGAGGTGCATACATTTGAATAATTGGAAAGAGACGAGATAAATGGCTTCTAATCCATTCATTCAAAATGTATAGCATTCCTACAAAGCTATGCATTTTGCTCAGAATTTCAAGTAGGATTATGCATAAAGTAAATGGAGAGAGATAAAAAAGGTAACAATATGTATTGTTTCTACTTATCAGCCATGTCTGAAAACAGCCTTTTTTATTAAGACTCAAGGAACACAGACCCTATGTTGTGACAAATACACTGATGTTCAGTGTTTCAGGAGAAATTCCAGCTCCCACACACCAGTAAGACAACACTTATGCATCTGATATCAGGGAATTCATGCTATCTTTGTCCCGTGATGTACAGAAGATGTGCACAGGCTACTGCTATCCCAAGAAATGCATTTTCACTGTTTTGTTTTTGTTTGATTTTTTTCCAAAGGCACACTTTTTCAAGACATGTAATTTCCAAATGCTGGGGAAATATAATAAAAATAAAATCCACATCACCTACAATGTGAATTGGACCTCTGGGGTTACAAGGTCTGTGGGCTTGCATCATGCTGTGCATGGACAGAATTGAGACATCTGAGTCAAAGGAGAATGACCCAAACAGTTGATATGCCCAACAAAGGTTCTCTGCCAATGGGGCTACACTCATGGCACCTTTACCCTGCTGTATCCACTAAGTACCTGGGGCCGGTTATCAATGACAATACGGATATCCATTCCCTAGCTAACTGCTGATATTTAGAAGGTTAGCAATTAAGAGTTCTCCATTCGACTGTACAATAGACAGGAATATATTTAAATGGATCACAATTTAAAAATGAGTATCTTAGGGCTGAGCCCCAGTGGCATAAGTGGTTGAGTGCGGAACTGCAGCCCGCAGGCTTGGCGGTTCAAATCCAGCGGCGGCTCTCTGGAGCGGCACTGGGTAGCGCCCACGACCACCAGAGGCAGTGATGCCCACACACAAAAAAAGAGTGTCTTAAAGAATAGGGAATCACTGTTAAAAATCAATCTGCAGTTTAGTCTCTATGGCACAGTCAAAAATGGATGGACGTTGAGTATGGACACTTGGGTTCTGTGCTCACTTGGCCATCAAACATCTGGGTGGTGTTGGGTATGTCACTTCAGCTTCCTATTTCTCTGTTTCCTCATCTCTAATGGGAATAGAAGGAACCCCTGGAGAGTAAAAATGGTTAAGCCACTAACCAGAAAGGTTATCTATGTAAGGCTACCCAGAGAAACTTCAGAAGACAAGCCTGGTAATCTACTTTCTAAAGACCGCAGCAAAAAAAAAACACACAAAACCTATGGAACAGGTCCTCTGCACACATAAAGTTGCCATTTATAGACGCCATGATAGTAACTGGTTGGTTGCTTGACTTGAGTTGAAGTTGTAAAACTTCTTGTCATTTTCTAAGCATACAGACCTCTGTCCTTCCACCGCTGTAGCCTCTGAGTACCGCACCCTCTTTTTGCTCCAGGTATGTGAAGACCCCACGCCACACAATCCAAGTAGACCACATTGAGTACATGGATGAGATCGCCGCCCTGGCGGGGGTGAAGCCCAACCTGCTGTGCCTCTTCCTCTCAGACCCAAAGCTGGCCATGGAGGTTTTCTTTGGCCCGTGCACCCCATACCAATACCGCCTGCGGGGCCCAGGGAAATGGGACGGGGCCCGAAGAGCCATACTGACCCAGAGAGAGCGGATCATCAAGCCTATGAGGACGCGGGTCACCAGTGAGTGCAGTCACTCATCCTCACAGCTCTCTTGGATTAAGATAGCACCAATTGGACTAGCATTTCTTGCTGCTGGATTATCATACTTTAAATATATTCATCATGGTAAGCGAAAGTAAATGAACGAACACTGAATGGGAAAAGCATGTCATGGTTCCTGTTTATCCTGCAGCATACTCTACAATCTTTTAGTTTCAAATCAATTCTCTATATCCAGTATGAATTAATACTACTATTGAAGATGCTGTCCAGATCCATTTTACAAATAGATTTTTTGGGGGGGAAAAAGTATACATGACGCTTTACTGATAATATAACTGTATGAATGCACAAGGGACGTCTATTACTGAAAGGAATCTCATGTAATTCTTAACAGTGATTTTTACAACATAGTTTTAAAGTCAGCACTTAAATTGCTTTCACACAGCCAGTTTCTTATATGAATTTATAAATAAAATGTTACTTTATCATTGATTTTTATCTTCCAGATTATACTTTCTTTCAAGTAATTCTATCAAATACTCACCAGACATGAAAGCTCTAGTCTAAAACATAGAAGGTAAAAGGCACAAGAAAAAAGATTTTATACAATAATTAATTAAAAACTGAGACATATAAAATGCCTTTTCTTTATGAAGCTCATTTGCCAACCCTTTTTTTTTGCATTGTGTAGAAACAACTAAAGAAAATAATTCAATAGACTTTCAAAATTATGATGAGTTACTCTGAACTTATAGTGTGTAGAGACAAGAAGTTACTGTACTATTTTGAAGGACTCTTGGTGGCACTGTATGATAAGCTTTGGACTGCTTACTACAAAGTTGATGGTTCAAACCCACCGTAAGCATATTTGCTCTCATCAAGATTTAAAGCCTTTAGAGCTCTATAAAGGGTTCTGTGATAATTATATAATTTCATGACAACTTGAAGAAAAATAAAGATGCAGGAATAATATTCAATCTGTCAATCAGTTGCCTCCTTGTGGCGTGACCTCTCCCTGCCTTGACCTTTCTGCTGCCTGACTTTGGATGCTGCCAGAGCCCTGGGATGCTTTCACTGCCATTGGCTCCGCATGACTTTGCACCCCCCAGCCTGTAAAACTGCTATATTCTGTAACATTGCATGTGACTGCGTGTGTCTGAAGAGGGACTGAGAGTCTAATATTGGCCTTATGGATTTGAGTTGGACTGGACTGGGATGTTTTCTTGATATATAATTACATCTTGATATAGAGTATTTTCTTACACATATGAGTGTCTCTGAATTTGTTGACCAAGTCAACCCGGCCTAACACACTCACTATGAGTCAGAATCAACTCAAGGAACTAGATGTACTATATTAAGGCTGAGGTTATATTGACACCTAAGAACCAAAGACCTCCCAAACTAAGATCACCAGCTCTATCCTCTTGTCTGACTTCCAAAGAAGGTCTCTTGGTATACATTGCACAGGTAAACATTTAATAGTTTGTTGTTAACAATTTCACTGACACACAATGTATATCTCATATATTTTAAGAGCTCAATAAATTTGTGATTTGTACAACCATCACTGCAATCAATTCTAGGACATTATTATTATTATTATTATTATTATTATTATTATTATATTTCTTTTTCTTCTTCTCTTACTAGTTCCTCTGACAAATAATTTACATATCAGAAAATTCAACAGTTCAATCATGTTAAAAAGAGTTTCCCAATCATCACCACAATCAAATTGGTCCAAAACACCTTTTTCCTTCTTGCACCCATTGACACCAACAGCCCACTTTCCCCCACCTCCCTGTCATACCATTAATTCAGCTACTGTCTCTACAGAGCCACCCGCCCCAGATCTCCCACACAGGAAAACATACAAAAGAACCAGAAAAATGAATAATTAATAAATAAGCCAAAGAAACACCTCAACTGAAAAGAAGGCAGGAAATATCTGACAAGACAAGATATTCCAGGAGCATTGCATCTATTTTCTTCCTCTGACCTGGAGTCAATCATTGACCCAAGGTTTTGTTCCTTTTGGTGGAAGATATCATTTAGACACAAAGGGACTTTTAAAAACATATGAGAAACCGAAGCCCCCTCATACCTTCCATGATAATTACAAACTTTTCCCTTCTGAGACTGCCCACAGGAAGCTCAAATTTTTTAACATGCCCTGGGAAGCTCTCCATAACTTTACCCTTGCTTGTCTGTGTTAGTCCAGGTAGACTAGAGAAACAAATACATAGACTCACATATAGATATAAAGGTATGGTTTATATATACGAGGAACAGGACACTAAGGAAGCATCCCAACCCAGTCCAGTTCAAAATCACAAGTTCAATATTAGCTCATATACCCGATACCAGTCTATAATGTCTCCTTCAGACTCACAAAATCACAGGTCAGTGGGTGCAGAGTCCTGGCATTGGCAAGGATCTCCATGGCTCCTCGCTTCCAGGGCTCAGGATTCATCAACAGCATCTAGTGGTTGCAGAAGCAACTCATCGCTGGCAGGGGTCTCTACATGGCCTCTCCAGCCTCAGAGGTCTGGCTCCATCAGGGCCAAGTCGTGTGGCTTCTCCAGCTCCTCAGCTGCTGCCATCTTATCTTGTCCATGATTAATCATCTCTGGGACTAACTCCCAACAACTGGGGAGATAGCTTCTCATCTTCACGAGGGAAATATCATGAGACTTCCCAGAAGTATCAGGAGAAAGCCATGCCCACACAGAGGCCTCATTGGCTACTCAATGGCTATCTCCAGGCTAGACACCACCCCTACATTTCAATCATGCAATTAACATAAGCACATGACCGCCACATTGTCTCTCTAACCACATCTCTGAACTATCTGAGCCTCAAACATGCTAGCCTATTTGCACGTTACCCAAATACGCCGCCTTGCACATAATGCCTCACATTAACTGGGGTCTCTTCCAGGTACGCTTTACTCAGCTTTCCCCAGCTTATCTGTTAAGATTCAGGTTAGTGACAAGATCTTCTAAGCAGCCTTCTCTAAACCCTTACTTAAACAGCACCTGGTACGTAATTTTATCAGAGCACATCGTGTGTGTGTGTGTGTGTGTGTGTGTGAGCATCACGTGCCCAAGGAATGTTCTAGAACAGAGTAGGATGTTGTAGGGAGGAGAGGGGAGACTTAAGTAGCCTGTGTCCTGTCCTTGGCTGTGTCATTGAAAAGAAGCATCGGTCGTCTATCCTGAAAGTTTCGTGTTGTTGTGAAGCGCCATCATGTCTATTTCCACTGGCTGGAACTTTTTTCTGCAGAGCTACGGTTAGTTGTTGTTAGGCACCAGGAAGGCAGTTCTCACCCGTAACAACCTCATTGCCCAGAACAGGAAGCACTGCCCAGTCCAGAGCCCGTCGTTGCAGACACGGCCAGTCCATCTCCATGCGGCCCTTCCTCTTTTTTTCCTTGACCTTGTCCAGGAATTGATGCCTCCCAACAATCTAGCCGAAGAACATAAACAGAGCTACTTAGTGGATTCAAGCTGTCAACCATTCAGCAGCTGAGTCCATAACCATAGCACCAGCAGAGCCCGTAAATTTTTCATCAAGATACGGAACTATTCACTGATGTTGAAACTTCATCTCTGTGTACAGTCAAGTTGAAGTTTTCCATAGCTCTCCCAGTAAATTGAATGGCATGGCAGGAACATTATCCCGCAGACCACTTACAATGGCTTCAGAAGAACAGCTTTGTGTGTGGGCATGTGTGTCATTATTGTTTTTTTAAGTAAGGTGGGTAGCAACGGAGAGGGAAATGTGATGAGAGCCTTGCTTAGAAATAGCTTCATACACCCCCAGTCAAATTCAGGAAAAAGACCTTTCGTATCGGGTCACTGTGAGCTACAATCAACTTTATGATCTATAACAGGAATAGCAACAGCAAATAAAATCAATGGGAGGAAACAAAATAAGCATCACTATGAGCTAGACTGAACATCATTTTCTCAATGCTGGAACTGACATCTTTACAGGAACCTTGGCTCCCGGGTGACTAACCCCTGCGAAGTTGAGGGAACTTATACGTGTTCAAGGTAGCGTCTGAGGGTTGAAAACAAGATGGGCAAGGAGGATTGTAAGTGTTGTGGGAGATCCCTGTAGATGCTGCGATTAGAAATTGTAGCTACAAAGAAAAAAAGGCATTTTAGGTGGGGTGGAGAAAATTCTAAGTAAAGAAGGAGTTAATTAACTGACTCTATGATATCCCTTTCCCTTTTCTGGTGCTTACCACTGAATCCAGCCCTATGACCCCTGGCAGCTTTCTCCATTCTTACACACACACACACACACACACACACACACTTAACCAAGCTTTCTCCATTCTTAAATTTGTTCAACTGACTTTTTTCTTAGGTTTAGATAAAGTAACTTGCAAATCAAACATCAAGGTAATTTTTTCAGACTCCTCCTTTCCAGTTCCCTCTGCATTCTTAATCCCTGAGACCCTCTGCCCTGTGGAGAGAGCTTGGTCCTCACATGGGGTCACCATGGGCTGTATTCAACTTAATAACAACTGGTTTTCTTTTTGTTTTGCCCATCCTAGTGAAAATGAGAATCTGCAAGCTAAAGTGAATTTTAGAGAAACCATGAAAAACACAAGGCTGGGGGAAAGGTGATTCATGAGTGTGTTGCTCGCAATGGGGAGGGGACCCTCTATCGACTTCATGGACACTTCAAGAGACTGAAAAGGAATAGGAAGAGAGGAGCTATTTCTCTCCTTGAGGATTGTGGTTGATCCATAGAGAGACTAGAAGGATCATTTATCACAAGTTAAAGTTAATTTTCAACCTTAATTCGGGATTTCCATGCAGAAAGGGCAAAATGTTCAAAACTTCGTCTGTGTAGATGATATCAAACCCCCCCCCCCAATTTGGGGAATGAGTCTACCCAGGCTAGGCCTAGTACACCAGATATGGTGATGAATGAGTCATGATCTCTGTGATTGAAGACATTATTTTCATAAGAAATCTGCAGCTTTTTTTTAAGCTCAGTTATATCCCTTAAAAAATAAGGCAGGGATTGGGGGGTTTAAAACATTCTTTCAAAATGAATCCTTCCTGGGGCTGAGCCCTGGTGGCGTAGTGGTTGTGCGCAGGACTGCGGCCCACTGGGTTGGAGGTGCAAATACAGCACCAAGGCTGGGCCTCCTACTCCCACCACCAGAGGGCAGTGATGCCCCCCCCCAAAAAAAGAATCCTTCCCTTTTCATGGGTCTCATACCTTCTTTCATATGGAAAATTTCCTGCTTGTATTCTTGTTTCACAGACTTTTTAGCCCCTTATTTCTCCGTCCGACTGAATTGTGGAAGAGCAAAGCTGAGAGGGAACTCAGACACCCAGTTGTAGCTCCCAACATAATAATTTATTTTTGCTGTTTGCTTTTTCATAATCTGGACTCTGTATGATCCCACATGCTAAAAACAGTGGCTATTGTGTTCATTCTGACTCATGTGATCCTATGTGTGTCAGAGTAAAATGGTGTCCCAAAGGGCTCTCATTATGGCCTTCAGAAACCATTAAAATGTAGGTGAGTTCAGAAGCAAAGATAAGTGAATGAAAGAGACTGAAAGGAAGTGTACAAGAAAACTGTGTACAGTTTGGGAGACCCAAAAGAAGATTAAGATAATGGATTAGGTTAATTCTATTCTTTTCTGACAGTTTGGGGTAGGGGCACACACCCATGGTCCTGGGATAAGACTAATAAAAAGCAAAGTTGTTCTTAGACAGCAATCCCTTTCTTAAAAGTTGTCCTGTGAGCACAAAATGAGGAGTATGGATATGGAACTGGATTTGGGAATAATGCCACACCCTTCATCAGTCATAATAGGACAGTGGTCAAATTTCTCCCACATTCATGATCAACACATGGGCACAGAAGTTGTATGCAAAGTATAACCATTTCAACTATGGGTTATATTCTAAACACAGGTAAGGTCTAACATTTAAAACAAGCAAGCCATTTTTTAAGTCACCATACTACTTATAGCATCCCCAGTGGTGTGGTAACTTCAAGTTGGGCTGCTAACATTAAGAGGAGCACTGTCAACTAACCAGCCACTCCATGAAAAAAAAGATAAGGTGATCTGTTCCAATAAAGATTTACAGCCTCTGAAACACTGGGGAGCTGTTCTGCACTCTTCAATAGGGTTGCTATGAATAAGTACATACTTGATGAGAGTAGGTTTTGATATACTTGTCAGCATATCTATGAACTATATGTAAGGAATAAGAATTAAAGAGCACCATTCTAATACTTGACAGAGTTTATTTATAAAGTTGCTTTTCTGTGTCAACTCCAAGGCATAGTGACCCTACATACAATACAAAATACTACCTAGTCCTGCACAATCCTCACAGGTTTATGTCTGAGCTCATTATTGTAGCCACTGTGTAAATCAATCCCATTGAGGGTCTTCCTCTTTTTCACTGTCCCTCTACTTTAGCAAACATTCTCCAGGGCCTCGTCTCTCCTAACCACATGTGACACAGGAGCATTCTGGATGTACTTCTTCCAAGACAGATTTGTTTGTTCTTTTGGCACTCTGCGGTACCTCCCATATTCTTCACCAGCACCACAATTCCACGTGCATTAATTCTCCTCAGCATTCCTTAGGCAATGTCCAAATGTCACATTCATATGAGACAATTGAAAATACCGTGGCTTGGGTCAGGCATACCTTTGTCCTCATAGTGACTTCCCTACTCTTCATCACTGTAAAGAAGTCTTATGCAGTAGATTTATCCATTTCAATACATCCATGACTTCTTGGTTGCTGCTTCCATGAGCATTGGTTATGGATCCACGCAAGACAAAATCCTCCATAACTTAAATCTTTTCTCTGTTTATCATGATATTTCCTCTTGGTCCAGTTGTATTTTAATTTTCTTTACATTGAATTGTAATCCATATTGAAGGCTATAATCTTTGATCTTTGTCAGCAAATCCCTCAAGGCCTCCTCATTTTCATCAAGCAAGATTACTTCGAGTCAGAAAATTTATTATGGAAGTTGCAGGTTACAAACAGGATCCGGACCAATTCAGGATACAGCTCTTTAATCATGACAGCTTCTTCTTCACTACAGCAGCAGGTAGATGTCACTGGTCTTGACCTGTCAGCTTCGTAGCTCTTAGTCTCCACCCAATTCCAGAAAATGTCACAAGGTTCTAATGCCATCAGAATAATTGGACTACCAGAACAAGACACAACAAAGAAGTCAATGTGAGAAATAGCAAGGGAATTCTTCGAGTAAAACTCCCCTTGCTTAATGAAGGAAAACCAGGTAACCATTCAGGAGGTCAAAAGAATACTAGCTAGTCTGAATCCCAAGAAGTCACAAAAGCATATAATAGTTAAATAATTCAACTTTGAGGAAAGGGAGAAAATCATAAGAGCAGCTAGGGGGAAAAAACACAGTCACCCATGAGGGCACCCAAATAAGAATATGTTCAGACCTATCTGTGGACATCATGAAGAAGAAGAGAAAGTGGAGTAACATATTATAAAAGTTTAAAGAAAATAATGCACACCCAAGAATACCCAGCCAAATTATCTATCAAGATAGATGGAGAAGAGACTTCCCAGACCAGGCAAAACTCAAATAATACTTTAAAAGAAACCCAGCCATACAAAAATTTATTATAAACCCAGTGTAAGCAGAATCACACTCACCAAGCACAAAAAAGAGACCACCACACAGTAGACTAAAACCCTGGAAGTGCTTACCAATGCATATAGGAGTTAAGCTACCCAACTTCAAGGAAAAAAAGAAAATCCCAAGAATGGTAAGAGAAAGGAAAATGGTCATATACAAGGGCTCTCAGATAAGAATAATTGCATTCCCTTGTTTTCTTTTCTTTTAATCATTTTATTGAGGACTCATATATCACTTATCACAATACATACATACATATACTGTGCCAAGCCCCTTCGCCTGCCTGCTGTTTTCATCATTCGCCAAATCTCTGCGTTTCCACTTGAGCCCTTGATGTCAGATTCTCATCCCTTACTCTCCCCGCTCCCCCGGCTCTACCACCTCTCATTACTTTATAAATTATTGTTATTTGTCATATCTTACGTTGCCTGACATCTCTCCTCACCCACTCCTCTGATGACCGTCCTCTAGATAGGAAGTTATGTGTAGGTCCTTGTGATTGGCTCCCCCTCTCAACCCTACCTTCTCTCCACCATCCAGTAACTCCACTCTCACTACTGGTCCTGAGGGGTTCATCTGTCTGGGTTCCTCGAATTTCCATTTTCCATCTGTACCAGCGTACCTCTTCCAGTCCAGTTGGATTAGTAAGGTAGAATTGGAATCATGACAGTGGGGGGAGGAAGCCTTCAAGAAATAGAGAAAAGTTGTTTGTTTCATCGCTGCTTCACTGCACCCTGACTGGCCCTTCATTCTTTTGTTTATTCCAGTCCTATGGCATCGTGGTCTGCAAGGGATGTCTGAGTGATCTCTATGTAGCTTGAATTTACACAGGCTCGACTTATGCCCCAGCCTGCAGTCTCTTAGTTTATGTGCCTTGTGGCCTTGAAACGAATGTGAATATTTTTGTATCTTGGTGGAGATCTCTGAAAATGTCTATCAGGTCAAGTTGCCTAATTATAATGTTTAGTTCTGTAGCTTCCTTGTTAAACTTCTTTCCCTGTGATCTCTCTTTCTTGGAGAGTTGTGTCTTAAAGTCACCTACTATGATTGGTGAGTGTGATTTCTTTTTTCATCTTTTGGAGTGTTTGATTCACAAATTTTGTGAGTTCCTTGTTGGGCATGTATATATTTATTATGCTCACTGGTTCTTGGTCTACTGTTTCCTTGGACATTACATCGGGCCCCTTCTTTTCTCTTGTCATGACTTGTACCTTGAGATCAATTTTATCGGAGATTAGGATTGCTTTTTTTGAATTGCCATTTGCTTGGTGGTGTCAGGAACCTCAACAGACCCAGAGCAATTGAAGAAATATACAAGGTTATCAAGGGATTACCAGTAAAAATATCCCCCAGGCCAGATGGCTTCACAGGGGAATTCTACCAAGCATTCATGAAACAATTAAAATCAATCCTATACAAAGAAGCATAGAGAAAGACTGAAAATTTCTGAACTCTTTCTATGAAGCTAATATAACACTGATACCTAAAGTGGGCAAGGATCCCACAAGAATTAAAAACTATAGATTGCTATTGAGCATTGATGCAAAAAGCTTTAATAAAACACTGGCCAATAGAATACAAAAGTATGTAAAAAGCTTTGAAAAGGATGGCAACATATCTATCAATCAATGTGCTTGATACCATTGATAAATGGATTGTTACAGGAACTGTAAGAGCCCTAATAAAATAATTTATTAAAAAATGTTCAACTCTTAACCATATATATAGATATATAAATGACAATTAATGCACTCAGTATTGATGGGCTTTAGGGCTATTATGAACAGTAATGCCATATATATTTTTCGCTGTTATATACTCAGAAGGGCAATTACTAGTTCCAAAGTTATGCATATGCATAAAATAAATTTCTGTTTTCCTTTTTGGAATTTGCTTTTGATGCGTAATTTTTCAGCATGGGGGCAGGACAGAAACAAAAAAAACCACTCTGATGGTATTTAGAAAATCCATTAGAATATAGCTAAGTGATGTGAAATATAAAGGGGCTTCCAAACATTTGTGGAGAAACTCTATTATCATTTAATTTAATTATTCCATGCATTTTGAAGCCCCCCCTCACATTTCCAATAAAATATTTTAATATTAAGCTGGCACCTTTAGTCTGGAAATCTGTTATTTTCATGTTTTGAATATTCATCCTCTATATTTGGGGTTTTTTAATAGTTTTAATGAGTTATCATTAACATGTAATACAATTCAATAGTTCAATCATCACAGTCTACTTTGGAGCACTTTCTTCCTTCTTATACCCATTGCTGTTGACTTCACATTCCCCCACAATCTCCTCTTCCATGCCCCCCAGGTGATTATTGATACAGTTTCTATCTTCGTAGACCCACCCATCCTGACTTTCCTATATACAAAAACATGCAAAACAAAGACAAAAAGGGACCCAGCATCAGTCTCCAAATTTACCTATGTATATCAAAAGGGAAGTGGAGAATATTTTTTTAATTGTAGCATGATTTTTTTAAATTTTGTTGGGGGCTCTTACAGCTACTACAACATTCAGTACATCATTGGTATCAAGCACATTTGCACACATGTTGCCACATACATTTCCAAACATTTTTCCACTTGAGCCCTTGGTACAAGCTCCCCAGAATAAATTCAAAATTGGTCAGAAAGAGAATCTAAGGAGCAAGGTGTTTCATTTCAGCCTACCTCAAACCAATTGAAACCAAAGTCATTGCTGTCAAGTCAATGCCTACCCATTGTGAGCCTATAAGACAGGGTAGGGCTGCCTCTAGGAGTTTCTGAGACCGCCAGTGTTTAAGAAAATAGAAAGTCTTATTTTCACTCCAAAGGGCTGCTGGTAGTTTCAAACTGCTGATGTGAAAGATTGCAGCCCAAAACGTCACCAGTATATCTCAAGGGCTCCCCGGTCAACTACAACTGCTAACATCCACTTCACTTTTTTTTTTAATTAGATTTTATTGGGGGATAATACATTTAATACATCATTTAATACATTTAACACATCATTTGTATTAAGCATACTTGTATACATGTTGCTACATTCATCTCCATTATCTACTTGAACCCCTCCAGCATAAGCTCCTCTTCCCCTCTTTCCTCTAGTTCTTTATTTTTTTAATTCCAATTTCCCATATTTCCCCTTCCCCCTTCTCCTCCCCCATGAACTTCCAAGAACTTACACATTGCTATTACCTCTTCATATCTTACACTGTATAATGTGTCACTTCACTCACCCCACCCCTCCCCCTCCCGTTGTCCACATCCCAGAGAGGAGGTCACATGCAGATCTGAGAAATGTGTTCCCCCTTTCTACTCCACCATCCCTCCACCCGTCAAATGTCACCACTCCCCACTAGTCTTAAGGGATTATCGATGCTAAAATCCATGTTTTTTCCTCTAATGTGCATCCCCTGGTCTAGCCAAATCTGTCTGGTAGAATTGGGATAATGATAGTCAGTGGGAGGAAGCATTTGAGAACATTTCATTGCTACTACACTGCACCTAGACTGGCTCATCTCCTCACTATAATCCCCTCTATAAGAGAATGTCTCTTCACTTATTGATGGGCTTTGGGTCCCCAATCGGAACTCCCCCTCACTAATAATGATATATCTCTTAGGTCTTTGATGCGTGATTCCAGATCCCTTTGACACCTTGTGGTCATACATACTGTTATGCTTCTTCCACGTGGGCTTGCTTCTTAGCTAGATGACCACTTATTCACCTTCATGTCTTTAAGACCACAGATGCGCCTCATGTTCTTTGTCTGATGTTAAGATTATTTACACTCTTAGACTATGATCAGTGAGGATTCACTAGATATTCGGTCCATATTAGAGACCCTGCAAATGGATATGGGGCTTCCTCTATAATCTATAATGTTCTAAAAACTGTATGTGTGGAATTTAGGCTCTGGTACTGTTCCCTCCCCCCAGTATGAATTTTATTAATGATAATGCTTGAATCACACCAGTTGGTGTGCTTCTTCCATGTGGATTTAGCTGAATTCTTCCTTAGATGACTGTTTACTTTGAGACATACCTGGAAGTTTCCAGGCTCTATTTTTCCTGATAGCCAGGTCCCTCTGATTTCTTCACCAAATTTTGCTGTAGTCTAAATCAGGTTTGGGGGGGTCACTTGACAGAGTACTCATAAGAGGAACCTATTTTTATACTAGCAAGTGTGTTGGTATGCTCTATGAAGAAATAAGAGAATTAAGTTAGAAGGAGCCAATGAGGCTACCTCTCTTCATTCTGTTGCTTTTATTTGTGTCTTTTCCCATGCTAAACTACTTTACCAAACTCTTGCTTATCCACACATGTACACAGCCTACAGCCCCACCTTTTAAAGAAATTTCTTCCCTTTATTCTTACCAGATTTCTTATTACAATCTTGAGCATTTTCCATCATCGCATACTTCATGAATACACAATGTGAACTGAGATTTTCCAATTCTTCGGAGGACTGAGGAAAATCTTTTCTGAGACATGAGCACAAAGACGGGGACTGTTCAGATAATGAGAGAGATTTTTGAAGCAGGTCACAGTAGGATTCGAGGCACTCAATTAAAAAAAAATTTTAAGATGTCAAAAGGAATTCTTAACATTCCAAAGTTGGGCTTATAAATTTAAACTAAGGAAGAATGAAAAATCCTGACTTCTCTGAAGGGAAGGCTTATTCCCTTTTCTGACAAGTTGACAGTGACATTGTTTAAAAAGAAAATATGGATTGTTTTTGAAGTTATTTATAAGACCCCGAGTAGTGATGGGTCCCCTGAAAACATGATTATAGCTATCATTTGAAACCACTGTTTTCACCCGCTGATCTTCCCCAGGCTTCCTGACAGTCTTCAGATGTCTATTAATTTTTCTTATGGCTGAAAACTTAAAACTCAGTGCGTGACATGACAGCTGACACCAAAAGGAAGAAGAAAAACGCAAAGTAAAATGAAAAGAAATTTACAGTAATTGTTGGCTTACCTCTTCAGATGAAGCTATATACTTTTCTTCACTGTGTAGTTTGGGGGCAAAGCAAGTGTTGTTCTTGGATGCTGTTAAATTGCACAACAGAGCAAACCACGGCGTGGTCCTGCACCACCTTCACAACCACTGCTAGGCTTCCATCCTTTGTCGTGGCTACTGGGTCAATCCATTTTGTTCCCAGGCTTTCCCCTTGGTGATGCCCACTTGGTGTCCCAAGGGCTGGTTCTTCCTGGTAGCATGCCCATGGGGCATGAGACTAAGTCTCATCACCCTCTTTCCTAAGGAGCACTTCTCGTGTGCTTCCAAATAGAGTTGTTTGTTCTTCTGGCAGTCCATCGTATGTTTCCTATTCTTCAACAACAACATAATTCAAAAGTATCCAGTCTTTTTAGGTCTTTCTTACTCATATTCCAGATTTTACATGCCTATGAGGCAATTTAAAATGCCATGACTTGGAAGAGCTCGCTGAAGGTAGGGGTGCTACCGCAAAGTGTAGCAAAGAAGCTTTATAGTGCCCAACTTGAAGAAAGACTAGCCTCTCAAGTCTTGAAGTCCTGTCTTCAAACAAGCACCCATCTACCAGCCTGTGAGATCCAAGGACTATCAGTTAAAAAAAATCCAAATCTGAAGGCAAGAATGGTATCAAAGCTTAAATTGTGACTACCTGATTTGCAGAAGACTATGGATGACAGTGAAAGTTCAAGATCTGTTTGCAGGCTCACATGTAGATTAACCTCTTGTGAATCCTCTCTGATCACAGTTAATTTATGTGAATAGCCTTGCTATCAAATAGTGATCATTGTAAACCCAATTATGACAGATGTCCTTCAGTTAAAATGTAACATCTTATCATTTCATCTTCCTTGTGAGTCATTCTAAAGATGTTTCATTAAGATAGATAGATAAATAGAAGATAGCTAGATAGATGAGAAACATAAACATTAAACCTCTAGTGTAGTGATTCTCAATCTTTCTAATGCTGCAACCCTTTAATACAATTCCTCATGTTATAGTGACCCCCGACCATAAAATTATTTTCATTGGTACTTCATAACTGTAATTTTGCTACTGTTATGAATCAGGTGACCCCTACAAAAGAGTTATGAGACCTCCAAAAGGGTCACGCCTCAAAGGTTGAGAACCGCTGCTCTAGTGACTCTTCCCTGACCAAGGCCAACGAGGTGAATAATCATGCTATCATACAGAGTGCATTAGAAAGTGGACTGTTCCAGATGCAGCTGGTTTAAAATACAACAAGCCCTGCAGACAATATTCTGACTTAGAGCAGTGATGGCACAGAGGGGATCACAGAGCTGGCCCCATCACAAGTCAGGATGATGTGTCCCTCACTGAACCATAGTGCTAAGGGGGACAACACTGGAGGCACGGTGTGGGAGATGTGCCCTATCTGATCCCACTGAACTGGGGTGAACACTAAGAGCATGTGGCAGAGCAGCAAGGGGAGCAAAGCAACGAAGTTCCTGAGGAATGCCAAAGATGGACTTGGGGACCAGGGTGTGGCACCCCAGCAGACTCTACTGAAAAACACTCATAATGGTCAACAGACAGACCTGGAAGTGCTTGAGGACTTTTCAGTTTTTGCTGTTGGTTTTTTATTTCTCTTTCTTTTGTTTTGTTTTGTTTTGTTGTATTACCTGTTTTTGCTTCATTCTTTGTCTTCTTTCTTGTAAGTTCTGCTCTGCCTTGTTTTTTTTTTAATATATCATTGTATATGAATCTCTATCTGGACAAGAAAGGTGGGATGAACATTCCAGAGAAGAGAGCAATGGGACAGAAGATTCTGGGTGGGATACGGGAGAGGGTGAGATGGGGGAAAAGGTCGGAGGGGGTGGGGTAATAAGCCCAGGGAAAAGGGAAGAATAAGTGATCTAAAATTGATGGCTTGGAGAACATAGGATGCTTGGGGAGGTTGGGGGTGGGGAGGACTCGATCAAAGGCAATGTAACTGAGAGGAATTACCAAAACCCAAATGATGGCCAAACATAGTAGCAGAATGGGAAGAAAGTAAAAGGAAATAGAGGAAAGAACTGGGAAAAAAGGGCAGTTGTAGAGGCCTACACACTGGCATGTATATCTGAAAATACATTTACATGCAATACAGGAGAATAGAGCTATGCACATATATTTATTTATGTCTTATGGTAGCAGATGGACATTTAGCCTTCACTCAAGTTTTACCTCAAAGTAAGAATAATTTGTTCTACTAACACAGCCCTCTGTTCACCTTCCCTGACAGGATCGCTGAAGATAAAATGGGAGTATAGACAAATGTAGTGAAGAAAGCTGATGGTGCCTGGCTATCAAAAGATATAGCATTTGGGCTCTTAATGACTTGAAGATAAACAACTAGTCATCTATTTGAGAAGCAGCAATGTCCCCAGATGTGTCAGACAGGGTTCTTCTAGAGAAACAAAACCAGGACACTAGTAATTTTCTTTATTTATATAGATAGAAGGATATATAAGAAATAAACAGTTAACTAATCTATAAAGCAATACAGATGGCTTGGTGCAACTCACTTGTGTGAGACAGTAATTCAGGCTATCCGGTCACAGGCAGCAAACAGCAGAGCAGGTCACCAACAGTCAGCCAGATGACAGAGTCCAACAGTCCCCAGCTGAAGAGATGTATATTTCAGGAGCGTGGTGAAGCAGGGCTTGAAGGAACCTCAACTCACAGCTACACAGTCCACAATTAGCTGTCCCACAGGTAGTGTTGCTTGGAAGTCAGGCACAGGATGAACGAGCAGCCTGCTGGTCCAAAGATCCAAAAGCAAGAAAGCAAGGGCGTAGCTTGCCAAGGCTCTTCTATCTCCGTCCTTCAGTTGATCGCATGTGTTCATTGTCCATGTCATCACAACAGACCTACCTATCATTTTTGGCCATGGTGGCACCACAAACCTACCTATCACACCATGGAAGAAGCACACCAGCCTGTGTGATCATAAGGTGTCCATGGGATCAGATATCAGACATCAAAGATCCCAAGCAAAACAAGCAAAAAGCAAATCAATGGGAATGAGGGGAAGGGCATGGTGGAGAACCAAACTCCATCAGTAGTCAATTGAACACCCTCCTGTCAGAATGATCACAAGGAAGAGAAGAGCCAGTCAGGGTGTTGTGTAGCACTGATGAGCATACAACCTTCCTCTAGTTCTTTCATGCTTCCTCTCCTTCACTACCCCAACTCTATCTTACCAATGGTACAGATAACCACTTGAAACACATAGAATCCAGAACAGATAAACTCCTCAGGACCAATAAGAGGAACAGCGATACTAGGACGGTAAGGGTGATGTGGGGGAGGGAGAAATCAATCACAATGATTGATGTGTAGCCCCTATCCCAGGGGAACAGACAGCAAGGTGGATGAAATGGGACAGCAGTCAGTGTAAAATACGAAATATATATATATATATATATATATTTTTTTTTTTAATTAGGGAAGGGTGGGGGAGGGAGGGAGGAGGAGAAGCTGATGCCAGGAGCTCAAGTAGAAAGAAATGATTTGAAAAAGATGAAGACAACATATGTAAAGATGTGTTTGACAAAATGGATATCTGTATGGATTGTGATAAGGGCTGATAAGAGCTCCCGACAGAATAAAATATTTTAATGTAACTTCTCATTGTTTGATCTCCCTTATGAGACACTTTAATTTGTTCTAGTTTTTAATATTGTCTCTTTTCCTTTTAATTGTTCACACTTTGCTAACAGTTATTGTTAGTTTTGTTGTTGTTGTTGTTTTGAATGTTTTTCTGTAAATGAAAGCCAGCTTAGGTAAATCTCTAGAGACAGTAACTGAACTGATGGCTCCTTGGAGGTAAGGCAGGGCAAGTTAGGAGGAAGTAAGGATTAATAACAGTGAGCACAAGAGAGAAGAAAACATTCTAAAATTGATTGCGCCAATGATTACACAACTCTTCTTAATATGATTGAACTATTGAATTTAATTATATGTGAATTATATGGCAACAAAATGGGTTTTTGTTTTTTCTTTTTTCTTTTTTTTAGGGCATCACTGCCCTGGTGGTGGGAGTAGGAGGCCCAGCCTTTGCTCCATGGAGCTGGAATCGAACCTCCATCCCAGTGGGCCGCAGTCCCGCGCACAACCACTATGCCACCGGGGCTCAACCCCAACAAAATGGTTTTTGATAAATAAATTAATTTATAGTTTGAAAAGAAGGAAAATGCCATGACTTGGGCCATGTGTACTTCAGTCCTCCAGACAACATCTTTGCTTTTAAACATTTTAAAGAAGTCATCTGTCTACTTATATAGGAGTAAGCCAGCCCTTAGAGGAAATATCCCTTCAATTGCATTTCTTACATCTACTTTATTGTTCACAACAGATATTATCAATGTAATTGATTACACTGTGTTAGGCCACATTATGGGGGATTACCAGACCCTCACTGCCAAACCACTGAAACTATTTATCAATCTGTTGCACAGAGCTTAGCCACTACAAAACATAAAGTTGAGTAAAAGTTGTACTATTTTTGTTAGTACTATCTTCTTTTTTTTTCAAATATGTATTTTTTTTAATTCATTTTATTGGGGACTCATACAGCACTCATCATAATGTATACATACATACATACATACGTCGTGTCAGTAGTTACATCTTTTCTGGGATGGGGTGGGGTTTTTTTTTTTTTATTTGAGTACTATCTTCTATTATGGGTGTATGGCTATTATCCTACCATCATCTTCCTTATAGGTATGTGGCTATTATCCTATCTTGTACTTCAGAATAGCTCTTAAAAACATTCTTTTGATTTTGAATGCAACACTATTCTTCTTTAATTTATCATGCCCAGCATAATAAACCATTCAAGAGAGCCGATACCAGTTCATTTCAGCTACTAATGCTTAAGCTATTTCCTTTTATGCATTCCCATCTCATTTTTTACTTCTAAACTTTTCTTAGACTCATACTTCATGCATTCTATGTTCCAATAATTAATGAATGTTTAAAGTATTTTGTGTGAGGTTTGGGTGATTAGAGGGAAAAAATGCAGGGTCACTCATGCATGTATAAGAAAGAGTTTTCTATGCTACAACCACTTCCTGTGATGTATAAGGTTACCTATAATTGGGGTGGGGTGTTGCATTACCCTAAATAGATATAAACCTTGCTTTAGAAATATATTCTCTCCTCCTCCCTCTCTCTGCACAGACCTGACTGCAAGATCATGGCCATCTCAGAAGAGCCATCAGTGGACTGCCGATCTCAGGTTCATTTGGCTAATTTCATATTTATTCCGTTCCTGGTCAACCAGTCTGTGACCCTCCTGCTTCATCTGCTTCTTGTTCATCAGCTCCCACAGCCGCATGAGTCAGGAGAAGCCTCCAGCTTGCATCTGGCCTATAGACTTCAACTGGACTGGACTTATCTACTACTCCAACTGCACAAGTTATGCCTGGATATAAATCTCTGTCTACATATGTACACATAAAAGTAGCCCTGGTTTTGCTTCTGTAGAGAATGCATACTAATAGAATTATACCAAGACTAAAAAAAAAATTAAAAGAGCTTTATATCAAAAGTAACTGTATATTAAGAAAACATCTCAGCCCAGTACAGATCAAGTCCATAAGTCCTACATTAGCCCATAAGTCCAATAATAGTCCAGAAATTCATCTTCAGATTCACTGAGTCATGTGCAATGATGTAGAATCCAGGAAGTTCACAGGCCAGTGGGTGAAAAGTCCTGGGGATCCAATAGCAGTGGAAGCATCTCAGCGCTGGTGCGGGTCTGCACGCGGCTCCTCCAGCTCTCCTAGTGTGGCTCATCCAGAGGAAGGTAAAGTAAAGAGGGAGGGGAAGTTCCCAGAATCCTCCTCATGAGAAGGTGTGATAGGTCAGTTTATTGAAAAAATGCAGGGACATGTGGGATTAATAAGGTCACAGTTCAATTGGAGGGCAAAGAGATAAATGGCTTGGCAAGGCCTGCCCCCCCTCTCTCTGATGATTAGACCAGTGTGTGGCTGCTTTCACAAGTTCTCTGCCTCAACTTGTGAGTTCTATTCCCTGTGGGACAAGTCAACCCATGGATTGTGTCACTAGGGCTTGAGGTTCATTGAGGCTGGTGGATTCTGTCGTCGTGCATTGCTTGAGTTTTATATCCCACCCAGGCAGGCCTGTTTCATTAAGCTCCTGAACTGCTGACAGTTGGCGACCCATCCTGCTGATTGCTGCCTGTGGGAATCCTCTCACCACAATGCCTGAGGGAAGACTTAGCTGTCTGTTTCCCTGGACCCAGCAGCCCACATGAGTTGAAGGACTTCCAGTATATTAACTGTTCCACAGAAATGAGTTGAACTGAGTCTTCTGTAGTACTGAATAAACTAATTAGCTATTATATTCCCTCATTGATATATGTGTGTGTATATATATATGTATACATATGTATATATATATATACACAAGTGTCCTGACTTTGTTTCTCTTGAAAACCCTGCCCAACACAGAAGGTCATGCCCACAAGGAGGCACCTGTTTGGAACAACTTCAAGTTGACATGAGATGATGCAACCACAGGTTTCGTCTCAATTTCAATCATAACACATCAGCAAATGAAGGTCCTGAGAGTGTTGCTTCATTCAGGTCATTAAGGTTGACAATGCTTCCTCAGTTATACTTTGAGTGTTCCCGTAAGGGAATCATTTTCCAGCACTATATTTGATGAGGTTCCAGTGCTGTTCATGAGTTTTTCACTACTATTATTTTCCCAGAAGTAACACCAGGTTCTTCCTCATCTATCTTAGGCTGAAAGCTCAGCTGACACCTGTACACCATGGGTGACCAGAAATTCTTGGTGACCCACTGGTATCTGAAACACCAATGCTATATCTTCTAATATCATAATAACTGCAAGTCCCCACACCATATGACAAGCTAGAAGATAAATGATAGGGATAACATATAATGTATATTCAGTTGTCCCATTTCAGATCATAATTAAATATAGTTTTCATAGCATCACCTTTCACTCTTCTTTCACAATCAATTTCTAAAATGTAAACAGTGTAAAGAGTCTAGACACATACTCTTGCTGAAAGCCCCGGGTCAAACTGACCAGATTTCAAGTGCTAGAGCTGCCTTTTATTGGTTGTCATTTTGTTTCCCTGAGCTGAGTGGCTGTGTCCTCATCTGTTATGTGTGAATCTCACAGAGGAATCGTGATGAATAAAGGAGCTAAATATTTCTGAGTCCAGCAGCCTCCCAATTGTTATAGTTTTCTAACACTATATAATTATACCAAAAATGTTCATTTTTATGAACTCTTAAAGAACAAAATTTATTTAACTGACCCTAGATATAAATCTTGCTTAAAATGGGGATATGAGTCAAAATCTTCAAATATCTTATATGTTTTAAAGACATTTTGGCACAATAGAACAGTATGTGAACCTGGGGACCCACTAGGGAGTACACTTACTCCTTACCTATTGACAATATTATTATATAGCATTTCACATTTACTACAACTTTGGGGGAAAAAAATCCTCAAGTGGTTTTTCAGAGTCCTTCATGGACCACAGTCAGGCTCAAGCACCCTTTCCAAGTCACCCCAAATGACATACTCCTAGGAGGCCCCAGGAGTGACCAGGCCATGAGAGGGACAGTAGCAGGCCAGTTGTAGGACACGTGCTCCTGTTTGCCTTCAGCCATAGAGGACTCAGGGTGATAGTGGGGTGATTCAAGGCTGAGGATGGCAAGAGGAGGTTGAGAAAAGCCTATGGAGCTCTTTGGGGGTGAGGGGTAGTTAGAAAGGGAAAGGACCATGTGGGGAAGAAGGACCAGGGCAGGTGGAGGAAAAGGGGAGGCTTCACCTAGAGTAGATGGTGGGAGGTGACAGGTAGCAGACAGCACCTGACCACTACCACCTCTGGCCCTAACTCCTACGAGCAGTGCTGTGTAAAGCCTGGTGGTGCAAGAGGGCCCACCACACTGCACATGCCTGGGGCACTGTAGGGACAGTGAGCAAGAAGAGGAGGGTGATGTGGATGCAGCCCCGACTCTCTCTCACAGAACTCCAATTTGACACAGTGGCCTAGTCTTTGGAACTTAGCCATGTGGATAGAAGTGGGTGAGGAGTATATTTTGATGTTCATGGTTCTACATACATCTTCAAGACACCAATCTGATTTGTTTGTAGAACTAGGGCTAGACATGGACTCTCATCCACACTCAAGATAAATAAACCATTGGGCTCTGTCAGAAAGCCTCATACAAATACACACAATAAGATGAATGTGTTGCTCTGTCTACTCTCTGCACTCCAGAGAGACCTTCTCAGAACAAAGAAGTCCTTTCAGAGAGCATGTTGTTGGCATGAAAAACCTCCACCCTTTCCTTCTTCTCTGTCAGAGTCCCAATAGAGAACAAAACTGCACACACAGTGAAAGCCCAGCAAACCCTCCTGATGAAATTCCCACCGAACAAGTTTATGCATGAGCAGAGTCTATCATAGAGAAGACACATTATATATAAGCTTAGTATTTTTGACATGATTTCTCTTAAATCTTCAAAGGAGTTTATTTCAAAATAATACTACTTATAAATGTGCAACCATTTGAAACATGAGCTAATTACTCTGCATAATGTCCTTTAGCTGCCAGGAAACATTAATATCGATTCATGTTTGAGGTTATGAAACATATATAGGACATTAACTGGCCTAAGGCACCACAATGAGTGGGGATTAAGATCCAGGAACAGCCAGGGTAATTTGAATCACATAGTTGTTCTTTCCTGTTTCTCAAAACTTGCAGGATGTCCCCTCTCCAATCAATAAATGGACCTACATGACCTCAGTGCCTCAGGAAGTGGGGCACCATCCTCCTTGACCCAACATGAGGTCGTTTCACAGGCAAGCTTGATATAGCCATGACAAGGTCATAGGTGCCCAGCTTTTCAAATCTTCTGATAGCCAAGTGAGTATCACAATGAGCAGTTCACAGCATGGTACCCCAGCTGAATATAATTTAATGTATGGATTCAAAGCACTACAAAGCAAACCTGTTGCCTCCAAGTCTATTCTAACTCGCTAAGAAGTAGAACTGCTCCATCAAGTTTCATGAATAGGTTCTTTAGGGAACATTCTGTATGGAATCAAGTCACCAGACATTGACAATAGTCCCACCGGGGCTTCATTGGTGCCATCCAGGAACTTAGAACATGGATAGAGCCTCATAATCAATGCAAACTCTTTCTCTGACTTGCCTAGGCCTACCATGTATTTAGCAAAGTTGTTTGAATCATAAGCCTACTATGACCCTGAAGAAAACACCGCTGTTCTAACACTGTGCCTGGAGTCACTCCTCTTTATGAAATTGTACACATCCTTTCTTTTCAAAATATGTTTTCATTTTTCCGTGATGACTGTTTGTCAGTTTGTTATCTCATGGGCTTGCATGTTTCTATGATGCAGGAAGCTGTATTACTGGGATTTCAAATACCAGCAGTGTCCCCCAAAGGAAAGGGATTCAGCACAACTTCCAGACTAAGAAGAGACTACAAAGAAGGAGGAGTCTGTCCACTCAGAAGAATTAGTGAGCTGAAATGTACTGGAATTGGTCATTCGGAATGAGACAGTAATATGATGGGAGTGACCACTTACTATGATGAGAATTACATATTCAAGAGAATTGCACTGAATTCATCATCAAAAAAGGACATTCAAGATCTATCTTGAAGCACAATGCTGTCTTTGATAGGATATTAGCTATACACAAGACAGTCATTGTTCAAATTTATGCACCAACCACTAAAGCTAATGATGAAGAAATTGAAATTGGTGAAACATGAAATCAAAATGCACTGATACTTATTGGTGATTGAAATGTAGAAGTTTGAAACAAAGAGTAAGGAATAGTCATTAGAAAGTACAGTCTTGATAATAGAAATGAAGCTGGACATCCCATAATAGAATTTTGCAAGATAACTACCTGTTCATTGCAAATACACCTTTTAAAAAAACATAAACAGCAACCATACATGTGGGCTTCTTCAGACTGAATATAGACATTAAATTGACTACATCTCTGTGAAGAGGTGATGGAAAAGCTCAATATAAGCAGCCCTAACAAGGCCAGAAACCGACTGTGAAAGAAACTATCATTGGCTCATATGGAGGCTTGCTGGGGGGCTTAGAGAATCAACTGCTATTATTTTATGATGGAAATATAATATAGTTTAGAATAATCATAGGTAGAAGAATGATATTTTTGTGGGGGCATAGCTTAATCAAAAGTCCTCCAAAAGTTGTGACCTTAACTGAACCCCTCCGACTTGTCTCACAGAAAATCCTGTGACTCTTTTCAAGCAGGAATTCTCAAGGATAAGTCAAAGACTCATTTCTCACTTGAGTTTATGAATCTTCCCTGGGATTTCTTTCCTCCCTTCATCAAGAACCAGCCTCTGAATACAAGGTCTATCTCATCCAGATTTAGAGTCTATAGAAATGTGAGTTCTGTGATATACAATTTTTGTTCAAATAAAATTTTGTTTTCCAAGTTATGTCTGTCATTCCAAAATCATGCCTGTCTGTAAAAAAAAATGTTTCTCTCAGCCTATAGAAATGCCTTGAGAACAAAGAAGAGAGGGAGATGATCATTAGAAAAAATAAATTCCCTGTCAGACTCCTTTCCATGCATGTGAAAATAAAATTTAGAATCATTTAAATGGTTTCTATAATCTGACAATGGGGTGGGCAATACAAGCCTTCTTTGTACTCACCATGCAACAAGTTTTTGAACAAGAAGATTGGAGATGCTGGAAGGGTGAAGAGAAGGCAGAATAGAGAGAGGGAACCAATGGTAAGGATATACACGTAAGCTCCTTTTTGAAGGTCAGGCATCAAAGAAGTGGGTTGTGGGAGAGGTCAGGCAATGTAAGATATGACAGAACAATAACAATATATATTGAGGGTTGGTGGGGAGGAGAAAGCAGGGGAAAAGGGGAAGGCATGGAAAAGCCGATACCAGGCTCTCAAGGGAAAAGGCAGATGATCAGAGAATGATAACAGCAGCAGACATGTGAAAGTGTTTATTTATGTTTTGTTTATTTATGTATTGTGAAAAACGATGTACGAGCCCACAATATAATGATTTTTAATTAAAAAAAGAAATTCAAAGGTCATTAAAAGGACTGGAAAAAAAGAAAATTATGAAATGGATATCAGAAAGGACTCTGAAACTTGCTGCTGATCATAGAATGGTGTAAACAAATTAAAAAATATTGAAGTAAAAAGGCTAAACAGCAAACTTCAAAGGACAGCTTGAGAAGACAAAGTTAGTTATTATAAGGAAAGGGCAAAGACCTAGACTTAGAAAATGAATGAAAAAAACCATGCTCTCACCATATCTTAGCTTGAAAGAATTAAGTTCTTTCAGGAAAGAACTGACCTAAAGTTTCAATACTGAAAGATTTTATGAGTAAAATATGGCATGATGTAAGAAGTATCAAAAGAAAATAAGAATACAGTCATTATACTAAAAAGAGTTTGCCAACATTCATTCATTTCTAAAGGTACCAAATGATCAAGAACTGGTGGCAGTGAAGGATGAAGTCTAAGCTACACTGAAGACATTGGCCATAAACAAGGATCCAGAAATGGACAGAATACCAGCTGGAATGTTTCAACAAGCTAAGGAAGCACTCATCTCTGCTAAGAAATCTGAAAGAAAGTTACTGGGTCAACAAATAGGAAGAGATCCAGATTTGTACCCATTCCAGAGAAAGATAACCCCAACAGAATGCTCAAATTATAGGACAAGATTTAGTCATATTGCATGCAAGGAACTTTTGCTGAAAATAATTCAATAACACTTTCAACAGTCCATTGACAGGGAGTTGCTAGAAATTCAAGCTGGGTTCAGAAGAGGACATGACCAAAGAATATCATTGCTGACATCTGATGCATCGGGGCTGAAAGCAGAGACTACCAGGGAAATGTTTGTTTGTTTTTGTTGGCTATTCAAAATCATGTTTATGTTGCTATATGGATCAAAGCAAACTACAGACAGCATTGAGAAGAATGGGAATCTGAGAACACTTCATGATGTAAATGCAGAGCCTATACATGAACCTATAGCAATGATTGGAACAAAACAAGGAATATTGTGTGGTTTAAATTGAAGGCTTGTTTAAATTGTGCCAGGCTTGTGTCCTACCACCATGCTTATTCCATTTGTATGCTCAGCAAATGATTTGAATTTTTTATTATGTGAAGAACATGGCGGCTGAGCCCCAGTGGCGTAAGTGGTTGAGTGTGGGACTGCAGCCTGCGGGCTTGGCGGTTCAAATCCAGCGGCGATTCTCAGAAGCGGCACTGGGTAGCGCCCACGACCACCAGAAGCAGTGATGCCCCCCCCCCCCAAAAAAAAAAAAAAAAGAACATGGCATTGGATTGGAGGAAACCTTATCAACAATCTCCAATATGCAGATGACACACTAAAAGTTAGGAGAGCTCAAAGTAATTGATCAAGGATGGTAGCCTTCAAAATGGACTATAAATCAATGTAAAGACAACCAAATTCCTCATAAGTAGTCCAATAGGTAAAATCATAATGGATGGAGGAAAGATTGAAGTTTTCAAGGATTTCATCCTGCTTGAATCCACAAGTAATGCTCATGGAAGCAGCAGACAAGAAATCAAACAACCCGCTGCATTGGGTCAATATGCAGCACAAGATCTCTTTCATATGGCAGATGACCCCTTCAGGACCAGTGTTAAGAGTGGTGATACCAGCAGAGTGAAGGGAAGGTGGGGTAGAAAGGGAGAGCAGATTATAAGGCTCTACATACCAACCACCTCCCTGGGGTACAGACAGCAGGGAAGTGGGTGAAGAGAGACGTTGAACAGTGTAACATATGACAATAATAATTTATAAATTATCAAGAGTTCATGAGGGAGAGGGAGTGGGAAAGGAGAGGGAAAATGAGCTGATATCAAGGGCTTAAATAGAAAGCAAATATTTTGAGAATGATGAGGGCAACAAATGTACAACTGTGTTTGACGTACCATGGATATATGTGTGGATTGTGATAAGAGTTGTATGATCCTCAATAAAATTATTTTTTTAATCTCTTTAATACATTGAAGATAAAGGACATCGCTAAGGTAAACCTGTTCCAAATGACGGTATTTTCAATTGCCACATAGGCATGTGAAAGTTGGATATTGAATAAGGAAGACTGATGCATTTGAATTATAGTGCTGGTGAATGCCGAAAAAACCATGGCCTGACAAAAGAATAAACAAATCAGTCTTGGAAGATGCACAATCAGAATGCACCTTAGAAGCGAAGATGGTGAGAGTTCATCTCACGTACTTTGAACATGTGATAAGGTAAGACCAGTCCCTGAAAAGGACATCATGGTTGGCTAAGTAGAAGGGCAGCAAAAAAGAAAAGGGCCCTCAACAAAGTAGATTGACATAGTGGCTGCACAAGTGGACCCAAAATAGCAATGATTCTGAGGTGGTTCTGTTGGACATAGAGTTGCTTTTTGTTGGAACCCACTCACGGGCGCTAGCTGATATTTCCTGAGCTCCAGGCAATGTCCTAGATAGGAAGGATACAGCCATAAACAAGAGCGTTGAGGCTCCCATGAATCTGTCTACGTTCTAGGGTAGACAGATGCTAAATAGATAAGTTCATATGAAGGAAGGGAAAGAAACCTGGAGGTAAAACAGAGTATGGGAATAAAAAGTGGCTGAGGCTGAGAGTAGGATTGCTTTTAAAAACAGAATACCCAGGAAGGACCGACTGAATGAGAACATTTGAACAGAAATGTGAATGAGGTGAGAGAGATGCTAATGTTACAATGTAGTATATTGTCTTTCCAATTATTTTAATACACATACAAATAGAATTTTGTTCTGTGATCATTGGAACACGCCATGCCTACTTTGTTAATTTCCATAACCAAATTCCAGTAGTCTATCTACTGTTGGAGATTTTTTTTCAGCATTTTGAAATTTTTAGAAATACCTGGCTGAGCATTAATTATAGCTGTAATAGAAGATCATACAGGCTGATTCATTAAACACTGTAAAGGGCTAGCAAACCTGTCGACGGTATATGCAACAATCACTGTCCGGTTGATCAGCTTGTTTTCTGTTATTTACTGCACGTCATCCCAAACCCCCCTTTATGTTAACTATTGGGCACCTTTGCTATTTTCCCCAAACTTCTGAGCACCAATAGTTAGTTATCACCTCAATAATTAGTTAGTCCCTGGAGGTAATAACATAAAAAATAATTCAAAGTCAACTATGTCCTTGACATCAAGAAACAAGAAAGATTATCTGAGCCAGAGATGCCATCTGACCCTCTGATTTGGAGCGAGAGACCCTTGCTAACTAACAGCTCGAGTCAGTCAGCTAAGAATCAGAGCCGATGCATGGCAGTGTGTTTATCTGTTTTTTTGTTCATTTGTTTGTGGAGTTCATTTTGGAAGGGAAACCTTCAAGATTTCTCTTAGTTTATTTGGACCTTTGTTTTCTAGCAACATTGTTATTCTGCTTACCTAAAAAATCTTAATATTTGATTTAAGCTTTTCTGAAAAACCTCCTCTGTAAGAGTGCAGACAGTGGAGTTTTATCCTCCAAGAATTTAGAGAAGAAATTTTCATTGGTTTTGCTAAAATGGGGATATCTGTGAATTTGGGGACTGCAGAAGTTGTTCCAAGGTAGTATGAGGGTCAGAAGGAGAGAAAGAGAAGGGACAGGCATGGTTCTAGGAAATCTCTCTGGAAAGTTGCTCTAGTGCTCGGATGGACACTCCTGCCCCTAGTGGCAGAGTTCGGACTCACAGAGGAGGCTGTTTCACAATTTAAATAGATCTTTATTGTAGCTGCATTTGCAAAAGACTATGAAAGGCATCATGGTACTAAATACTGTCTAATTTAATCTTTCAAGAGAAATATAGGAGAGGTGAATAATAACACAATACATGAACATTCACTGGAACAAGAGAGCGGACAGAACTTTCTGAGATGAAAGAAAGTTAAAAATGTATTCTCTAGATTATAAAGATGTGCCTTTTCGCCTCCTTTGCCCGAGAGACTTCGGGAAAAATGGAACTGAATCTTCCAAAACCCTTTTGAAGCCCCCTCATAGGTAATGGAACGCAAACACAGAACATTAAAAAGAGAACAGGATTGAAGCAATATCTCCAAATTCCATCACAGAGATTCGAACGAAACCCGCACTGGAGACAGGTGACGAAGGGGAATTTATGTAATTTGCAAATCCCCCAGAAGATCGGAATGGTCTTTCCATGTCCCGTGTCTCATACGAACTAATTAAAGCCAGGACCCAGGAAGCAACAAGCTGGGCCTAGGGTCCAGACCTGCCCCGGACTTGACTGGCTCCTCTGGGGGTCCTGTGGGGTCAGGAGCGGCAGGAGGGCACCCAGCATGGGGCCGCCACCCCTCACGCTGGGAGGCCCCAGACAGGAGGAGAGCAGGGTGTGATGGGCGTGGTGCAGAAGGAAGGAGATCTGTTCAAGACAGAGCCAGAGGGGGCAAGGGCGACAAGGGGCCACGGCAGCAATGGCCACTGTCACCACTCCCCTGGCGTCAAAGCGTTTCTGTGAGCAAAGACAGTGCTGAAGAACGCCCTCATCCAGGGCATCATCAAATGTCCACGCAAGCACTGACGTCATTCTCACCTTGTCGGCCTTGAGTCAGCTCTTATCTACAAGATCGTAGGTGACGTGGCTCATAAAGAATTTGCGTGTCGCTCTTCAAAATCTGATCTACGCGTCCCCTAAGAATGACTGTGGTCCAGAAAAATAGAAACCACTAGGCGTTGGTGAGCGTATATAGAAGCCGGAACCCCCCTGCCATGACTAGTGGACTTGTAAAATCGTCCTCGGTGGGTAAGAGTGTGGCGATTCTTCAAAATGTGAGGCATGACCCAGTAATTCCAGTCCTGGTATAGCCGAAGGACCTTAAAGCAGAAACACGTACAGACCTGTAACACCAGCATTCATGCACACCACAAGAGGCCAAAGGCAGAAACGGCCCAAATATACATCAACTGCTGAGTGGATAAGTAAAACGCGATGCAAATACTGTTGTGTTTGTAAGGTGCTGACTAGGCCCTTCTGCACTTTCCTCACGATGATTGCTACCTCTGCCTGCGACCTGGTGGCAGCGCTTCTGTCGGCCTCTCTCTGAAGGGTCTGCCCCTTTGTCCCTGGCCCTCTGCCAAGCTTGCCGTTCTCCTCCAGGTCCCCGGTGATTAAATGTTCAAAGTAAGTGAGATGACATCTTGCCATTCCTGTTTCTGAAAAGTATGCTGCTTGTGCAATAATATAACTCAAATGCATCAATTTTTCCTCAATCTTCTTTATTCATCTATTCAACAACATAAATCCAAGCAACTATATTTGTGTATAAAGGCAATGAAGAAGCTCCATATCAATATTCATAACAAAGCCAAGGGTCAATCATTGAACAGATCACCAATTGTTCATGTACAAGTTCAAGTTGAAAAAATTAAAACAAATCCAGCAACAACAGAAAAAGACAAAGTACAACCTTAGTTGATATACTGTGCATACTCAGGGTAGAAGTTTGCTTTTAGTGAAATGATATCCGTGGTGTTAAATCAACGTTATAATTTTGTCGGCATTTGAATTTTTATTTGATTTGGTTGATAATTATTTAAGAGCAATAAATTATTTTTAACTTGGTTTGTTTTAATAGTTTCATTGGTATATAATTCACAAGTAATATAATTCAATTATATTATGAAAAATCTTAGAACATTTGTTTCTTCTTGTATTCACTGTCACTAACTCCTCATTTTCTCCCAAATTCCCCTTCCAAACCACCAAGAAACCATGAATCCAGACATCCTCTCTATACATTTACCTATCTTGGATTTCATCTACAGAAAAACAATTTTAAAATAACAACAATAACAAAGTAATTGAAGAAAGCCTCAGTAGAAAAGAAAAACCTCAAACAAAAAGAAATCAGAAACTATTAAAAAGTTGATCAAATTTAAAATGTGTCAAACAGAAGTTCAAATGGTAAGCTGTTAAAAGTTAACCTAACTGCATCTGCAAATATCCAATTTCCAGAGCATTCTTTGTGTTAGCAAGGCTATTCCTATCCCTAGTCTCTGGTGAAAGGGGATTCACCAGAGGTTTAGTCCATGTATATTTCATCTTTGCCTTTTCTTTTTTTAACTCTAACAACTTCAAAATAAGCCACAAGGAGAGCAAATGATATTACATTGCAAGCTAACTACATCTGCCATAAGTGACTCTACAATGCACTCTGTCTAGCAACAAGGCTATTCACATACCTCAACTATGGTCAACAAGAGTTCACTGGAGGTTTAATCCATATGTGGACAATGTAAGTGAATTTCGGGCTTCCCCTCTCATCCGTAGCTCTGCCAGTTCTTGCTGCAGATTTGGATTTTATAGTTTTAGCCCTTAGTGTGCTTCTTCCAAGTGGATTTTGTTGACACCTCATTTACATGGTTGCTTGTTTGAAGACAAGCTTTTAAGACCCCAGAGGTTATTCTTTCTGATGAGCTATCATTAGCTTTTACCTGGTATCTGTATATTTTAAAGTAACTATATAATAAAGATAATTTGAATCAATACTGAATATCTCAAGAATTATTTATCAATTAGAGAAGAGTCAATCAAGATTATTTATTCCAGCATTGTTTTAATCATAAAAGGTAGGAAATCCTCAACATCTATCTCCAGGATGCACTGGTTAAATAATTATGATGTCAACATACAATGGAATACAATGCAGTTGCATGTACTGATATGTGCAATCTTTAGATATTTATAATGCAGATTTAAAAGTAGTGTAAATAATAGTTGTCTTATGAGTAAGAAAAGGTAAGGTCGAAATAAGAACTTGTATTTATATTTTCTTAAATTTACATAAAGATATATTGGGAGGGTACTCAAAAACTAACCAGTGAAATGGCAGCAAATTGTAGTGATAAGAGAGAAGTAAACACGAGTGATGGCACCAGGGGAAGTGTTAGAAGGTATGGCCGTCACCTGATCTGGTGTCAAGTTGAGGATTAAGAGTGCAGGGATCGGGGCTGAGCCCCGGTGGCATAATGGTTGAGTGCGGGACTGCAGCCCACCGGCTTAGCAGTTCAAATGCAGCAGAAGCTCTCCAGGGGCAAGGCTGGGCCTCCCACTCCCGCCAGGGCAGTGATGCCAAAAGAAAAAAAAAAAAGAATGTAGGAGTGACATTTCACCTATCTATCTGGAGATAGCCAATGAGACCTCTGTGTGGGCATGGCCTTTTCCTGAGAATTCTGGGAAATGCGGTCATTTCTTCTTGGAGGTGGAGACACTGTCTCTCTTGGTTCACTTCCTTGGGGACTTTCTACTGACAACACTCCCTACCAGGGACACCCAACTGACAAGGCTGACTCTCTGCAAGACATCCCGGAGGAGCAGCCACATAGACCTGCTTTGATGCAGCAAGAAACCTGGACCTAGAGGAGCCACATGGAGACTCCGGCCTGCGCTGAAATGCTTACAGCACCTCTGGGTCCAAAGACTTTCTGCCCACTGGCTTGTGATTGTCCTGCATTTGACCTCATTGCATGGGGTTTGTGAATCTGAAGGACTTTGTAGATTGCTGTTGGACAGCAATATCAGGCTAATATCAGGCTTATGTACTTGATCTGAACTGGGCTGGGATATACAATTATTTTTATATAAAAACTCTCTTTTATATACATATATGTGCTTATGAATTTGTTTCTCTAGTCTACCCTAACTAACACAGAAGTCTTGCAAGAGTTAAATACAACAGCAGCAAATACTGTTACATACATAATACTACAATAGCAGTGATCTCCAAGTAGATACATGAACAGACATGCAGGCTGAACATATGTGAGAAGGGAAATGAGAGTTTATTCATGAAATATATATATATGTATATGTATATATATTTGTAGATTTGACAGAGAATATCTGTACATAGGCATTTGCCTTGGCTGCAAATACAGCTATGAATGTGGCTGTGCACACAAAGGGCAGTTATGGAAACTTCTTAGATATAACCAAATATCTTAATGGAGCTCAGGACCATAGTCTCAGAATACACCTAGAGAATTAAGAAGGACAAGGCTATTTATACATCCTACTTTGGTGAGTACAAATTAAGGTCTTGCAAACTTGTCTGCAGTCATCTGATGTGCCTTTCTTGATCTCCCTCTGTCTGGAAGAAAGAAGAATAATGAAAACTGAAGACACATGGAAACAGTCACATGGACTAATGGGCACTAGAATATCTGTCTCCATGACCTTGGAAACTAGATGGTGGCCCACTCCTACTACAACCTGCTCTCCTGGAGAGAGTGAAGAAAACTGTGAGACAAAACTTGACATCATAAAATAGGATCAGGCTGACTGGTTGGCAAAAGACTGGTTTGAACCCCCAAGACTATGGTCCTTCGTCACTCCAGATCCAGAAAGGAGTTTACCCTATGGCTTAATTTTCGGCCATGTCTACAAACAATAGACAGACCTATGGCAAGAGAAAGAACACTAATGAGATATGCAAACCATAGGACAATCAAAAATTTGAGCTCAACGGAGCTGCATTTGCCCAGGGACAAAGTTTGGAAGGATTAGCACATGGAAACAGGAGACATGGGGAAGGAGTAGGATACGTGATGTTTCACCGTGGGGATTACAGTCCATGGGATGAAGCAAAATGGATCTCCATCAAAGCCAATCTGCTCTGTAAACTCACATCCAAATCACAATGAATAGAATCTAAAAATCAATGAAAGTACGGACGGATGAGAGCATCTGAGAAGGTGTGGGTGACTAAGGACATGGGACTCCTTGCTGAATGCCTTGTGATTTAATTTGAACCATGTGGAAGTTTTGCCTCTTGAAAAATTAGAATGAAAGTTATAAACAAAATAATTACAGGGACAAATGGATACAGAGACAAACAGAGCGGAAGAAAAGAAGGTGCCCAGCTATCAAATGATTGAATGTCTAGAGTCACAAAGACTTGAAGATAACCGAGTCACCATTCAGCACGGAGACAGCAAAGTCCACAGGGAAGAAGCACACCAGCAAATGTGATCAAGAGGGGCCAAAGGGAGCAGGTATCGAGCATCAAAGAATAGGAATCACTTCATTACGAGTGAGGGAAGGAGCAGGGTGGGGACCTAAGGCCCACTGGTGGGTAATTGGTCACTCCTTTACATGGGAGCCACAGGAAGGAGACAGACTAGTCAGAGTGCAGCCAGGCAGTGATAATGCATACAAGTTTCCTCTAGTTCCTGAGTTCTTCCTCCCCACCAACCATCATGGTCCCAACTCTACCTTGCAAATCCGGATAGACTGGAGAAGGTACACTAGTGGAGAGGGGAGCTGGAGATATGGGGAAATCAGGATGGATGAGCCCCCTCGGGCTGGTGGTTAGAATGGAACTACTGGATGGGTGGAGAGAAGATGGGACAGAGATGGAACCAACTGCAAGGATCTACATATGACCTATCTGGAGGACGGGCATGGGGGAGTGGGCTGAGGGAGGTGTCGGGCAGGGTAACATATGACAGAATAATAATTATTTATAAAGTATTGAGGGTTGATGGGGAAGGAGAGCAGGGGAAGAGAGGAGGGTTTGGAGGAACCGACACCAGGGCCTTGGGGGAAAGGGCAGATGTTTGGAGAATGATGAAGGGAGCGGATGTACGAGGGTGCTTGCCACAGTATGTTTGTTTATGTAGTGGAAAAACGATGTATGAGCCCCTAATAAAATGATTTTTAATTTAAAAAAATTACAGGAGTGCATTTTTTACCCAAGAGCAAGAAACACTTCAACCAATTGTTGGAGTACATTCGTTGCAATGGTTTCTAAGTTCAGGGTGGGAAAAACACAACATATATTCAAAGGTTTAAGCCACAGAAATCTACTGAGGATCCTGGGCTGCCTATGAAGTTTGCACTTGGGTTGGAGTGCACTGAGCAGCTCACTGCCTGACAAGGTGGTGAATAGGCACCTAGGTGGAAATAACGTCCACAGTCAGGTGGTCTTCAGCTAAATATTATGAGGGTTATTGCCTGAGACGGTCTTCGGGGATCGACTAGACTACATCAAAGTGTTTCCTTTATGGTATCTCAATGTCATGAGTTTGGGATGTTAGGAGTATGAAAAATTCAAAACTCAATTGTATCTGTACCTCACTCCAGATTTCATTGTCTCTTCTCTGTAGCAATCCCACAGGACTCAAGAGAAAAACAGCAATAACAATCACCAGCTCCTGGTGCACAGAAAGCTGGGACCAGAAAAGGAAGAGAAGACAACCTGTGGGGAGAGTTGGAGCACAAAGTGAAGCTGTACCTGGTACCAGGAAGGGACCCCCATGGCGGACTTCCCTCTCCTGCTGTGGGAGGGTCTCTCGAGAACAGGGCTGGAATCAGACAGAACTGTGTTTGCACCCTCCTTCTACCACTTTCTAGCTGAGGAATTTCAGGCGGTGATCATGTAACCTCTTGCTTGTTTTCTTCACAGTAATGGGTGGCTCATCACAGTCCAGCCTTCTTGTGGTGATTGTGGAAATAAATAAGCCATGTCCAACCTGAGCACAGGTCCTGGCAGAGACGAACGGTCACAGTTGTATTGTGTCATGAAGGAAATCACTAAGAGTAGAACAAGTAGACATGCAAATGAAGACCAGGTTGCTTAAACTCTACATAAACTCAAAAAGAAAATCTCACAGCCATCAAGTGAACCCTGGCTCATAGCGACCCCCTGTGGATTTCGGAGACTATACATGTTAAAGGGAGTAGAAAGTCCAGTCTTTCCTCCTCAGAGCTGCCGGTGCTTTTGAACTGCCCACCATGCAGACTGCAGCCCAACGCATAACCACTAGGCCACCACGGCGCCTAAAATATCTATTGTTATGTAAAACCCAGTGCCACATCCATAGGGTGCACCAATGCTTCATGCTCAATTGCTAAAGATTGAGGATTTGAACCTCACTCCTGCCCTCCCTCATAGAGGTACCACAGAAGAAAAGGCCTGGTGATCTCTTCCCTTTAAGGTTACAGCCAATGATGTGATTGACATATGGAATGATATGCTACATGTACAAAATCCCAACAACAACAAAAAAGATTATAGTCAAGAAAAAAACACATGATGCGGTTCTGCTCTGCAACACAGGGGTCAACATGGCTCAGAATCAACTTGATGGCAGCAGCAACAACAACCACACACAGCACACTCAGAAACACAAAGGAAAGCAATTGTGTAGAAGGGGTTCCTTCCCCTCTCTGGGACCAGATTGTGCTTGTGGTCATCAGGTGGACAACAACTGGCCCAGGTGTTTGACCATCACAATGACACACGTTGTGAAGGCAATAAGGTTTACCTGTGAATGGTAGAATCCTTATTTTGGAATAAGGACTCTAGATGGTTTACCATACAGTTAAATCAATTATGAGAACTGTATTTGTCAACTCCTGTGTAGTACGGAGTTAATTAAGCAGAAGAATGATGTTTTCATAAGTAGGCAGGGTTAGATAGCTAACATAGACCAGAGACAAGCTAGGTCTGGAAACAGGAAAACTACTTGAAACTCAGAGACATCCTCTCTCTCTGACACTTTTTTTTTTCAACCTGTTCTCTCCAAGAGCAGCTTCCTATGCTCAGACCTGCACTGTGGACTCTGGCTCTCCCAAATAGCCACGGGCTTCCCAATCTTCCAAGAGTCCAGCAACATGAAGAGATTACATCATTCCCCATCTCGACCTTGCTTCTCAGGGAAGGCACTCTGATTGATCAAATTCACCCCAATTCCCTCCTCGGTATCAAGCAACTACCTCTGACGTGTGGAGATGGCTGTCATTTTGTTCTCATGAACTGCTGGGGACAGTTAAGAACATCACAGAGAGCCAGACAGATCTCCCCTTAAATGCTCACAGTAAATCACATGAAGGAGTTCTGGGTTTTGTGCAGGACAGTCAGTGTAGAATTGCAACAGTTCTTATTCTATTCTCATTTGCTCAAAGTTCAAGTGCAAATGTCTTCCACTATATTTATAAACGCTCTCTCTTCCCTTGCTGCCTATTACCTGCAGGTATTTCCTTAGGGGTGGCCTCTCTCTTCATCTGCCTGGCCTCGAAGCTGCCTCCATCTCCCCAGAGAGGTGCCCCACCTGCCTCTGCGTTCTCCTGGTGCCATCGTGCTCAGTCGTCCGCTCTCAGCTTCCAGGGTAATTTGCTAATTGAAGCTGAACTGATGCAGATGCCAAGTGCACACGCTGTGTGGACACCTAACACTTGCACTGCAGATGAGAGCCTAGAGCTTAGCCTCACCTTTCTCTGAAGGATCAGCTGGTGGATTTGAACCATCAGCTTTAAATTATCAGTCGATTGCTTATCCACAAAGCCATTGGGGTTCGGTGGACATACTAAAGAGGTCTTTATAAACTGCATTTGAATGGGGATCTTGCATTCCTCTAGAACACTGTGTTCCAAAGGGCCCAAGACAGTAGGATGGTGTTTCCCAAAATGAGCATCCCCTGGGGGTGCTGGAACCATCAAGGAAAGGATTCAGAAGCAGACTCCCAAAACCTAACCCACTGCCATCAGACAAGTCCTCTTCTGCAATCCTAGAGGAAGAAGTAAAACGATCTCTGCGCACTTCTGAGACTGTAGCTGTTCAACGCATTGGAAAGGTGACCTTCCTCCCAAGCAGACTGCTGGTTTGGAACTGCTGGCCTTGGGGTTAGCAGCCCAGCGTGTAAACCCACCACACCACCAGGGCTCCCCTGCAAAAGCAGAGGTCTTTGTAGCACAAATACTTTTAATTAATGGAGGGAGAGACTGAGTGATTTTTATTTTCTGGAAGGGGAGCAACAGGCCAAGTCAGTGTTTGGGAGCCTATACTGTAGCCTCATAAGCATGTATATTGAAAGACTAGTTGTTGATTTAATGTTTTTTATACTCTAGCATCTTCCGGTCATATTGTAATGTGAACTTTTCTAAAATTATTAAAAACCAGATTGTAAGGATGTGCATATAACCTCCTCCCTAGGTGGGACAGTGGAAAAGGGGTTAAAGGAGACATTGGATGGTGTAAGATATGAGAAAATAATAATAATTTATGAATTATCAAGGGTTCACAGGGGGAGGGGAGAGCGGGGAAGGATGGGGAAAATGAGGAGCGGATACCAGGGGCTCAAGTAGAAAGAAAGTGTTTAGAGAATGATGAGGGAAACAAATGTACAAAAGTGCTTGGCACAATGGATGTATATGTGAATTGTGATAAGAGTTGTATGAGCCCCCAATAAGATGATTTAATTTAAAAATTATGAAAAAAAACCTATTATTAAAAAATAAGGCCACTGAGCTTTAATGGGTATTAACTAATGACTTCTCCATGGGTTTAAGCTCACATTTATTTTTAGCTTATTTTTTCAAGGCCCCAGGAGCTAATTACCGCTAATATATATTTCTAGACTTAAGTCCTACCTTTGGAATTAGCCAACTGCACTAAGGAAAGAATTTCCCTCAGCCTGTGATAATCTGTTTTTTCTGACTTTGTGTTCAACTACCCTTGAGGGGTCGAGCATTATGTGATGTGGTCAGAGCTGTCCGGCTGTCTTGGGGACGCTTGTGGGCCTGTGGCTGTCCACATTCACAGGCTGAGGCAAGAAAAAATGACGAGGTACAAAATCAGGTTAACCTCATGCGGAGAAATAGAAGCGGGTATCAGCAGGGAAGAGCAATCTTCCCATCACGTGGTAAACATACTTCAATTACTAAATTGTTCTAAAGCATTTGCCCAATGGAAACATTGCTCCCCTCCTATCAAGAATACTCCCTAGTCCCCAGGTCCACAGGACGAACATTGTTGACACTGAGTCCCTAATGTGGCTTCAGCAAGATTCACCTGACACCATCACCTGTTCACAAGCCTCGCAAGCATCCACCTTACAAAGCCCTCTTGTGGTTAGAGTCCGAACTGCTATTTATATTTGATGCCTCAAAGGTTTATGGTGCCTTTACTTGGTGCTGGTTGAGGAGTTCGGCTGACCCTGTGAGGTGAGCACTGGGCTGGTAACTGCAGCGTGGGTGGTTCTGACTCACCGGTCGCCCTTCAGGAGAAAGAGACTCCAGGAGAGAATTGCATCCTCAGAAACCCGAAGGAGCTGTTCTGTTCCATCCTGCAGCCCCTGAATCAGAATCAACCAGTGTTGTCCACAGGCTGCTCACTTTTTTTGAAGCGATAGGGATAGGCGAGGTGGACTAATTGCTACACCCATAACCACGTGCTTGGCAGGCGGGCTCTTGTGTGAAAGAAAGATCTTCACAGTTCCAAGATAGAAATAACATCGAACACACATTCTCTAGACAGAAAGATGCCCCCACAATAGCCCTCCATAAAAACGTTGTTTCCTATAAGCATCTGGTTGCCCACTCTGTGACTGCAAAAGACCTGTCTTTAAAAGAAATCACACTCTTGTCCTTTCCACTCCAGGAGAAGTGGACTCCCTTTGATGTCTTTTGAGACTTGTCCTAGGGTGTTCCCTCAAGGAGTTCAGGGACTTCCAAGGTTAAGACACTGCCCATGCTGTTGTGTGTGTGTCTGCTGGAGGCTTGCATGCATCGTTCTGCAACATAAACTCACTGTTAAATAACCTCGCTCTCTCTCTTACTCTTATACCAACATCAGAGATGAGTCCCTTGTGCCTGCCTTATTTTCTTCAATTACACACATCGCTCCTAAGGACCTATTTGACTGTGGGGCTGGATTCCATGATGATCTCATTGCTGATTGACTTTCATCTCGACACAGATTTTGAAGGCACACTTGTGGAGACAAGTTTTGGACTATCAACCACCAGATCATGGAGTTCAAAACCACCAGCCTCTTCCCCAGAGAAAACAAAGTTGCTTACTGTCAAAAGATTTACAGTCTCATAAATGATATATACGTGTGTGTGTGTGTGTGGCGGTTATAATTTAAAATCAATTTGGATGGCACTGGGTTTGGTTTTGGTAAAGACTTTGAAGACTAATGTGCTCCTTACCCAAGCTGGTATTATCAATTACCTCATATCCATGAGAAAACCAGTCAGTGTCTTAACCTTGGGGCTGACCTAGATAGTCTAAACACGAGGAATTTTTGCTCTCCTG
>PVJH01013317.1:0-60927 GCA_004026705.1 Nesogale talazaci | reverse complement strand
ATGGTGTGCTTCTTCCATGTGGACTTTGCTGTCTCCATGCTGAATGGCAACTCAGTTATCTTCAAGTCTTTGAGACGCTAGATATTCAGTCATTTGGTAGCTGGGCACCATCTTTTTGTTTGCCTCTGTACCCATTTGTCTTTAGCGATATCAGGTGTTAATTGGTCCATTGATTTTGATTTTTGTTCTTTGATGCCTGTTGCCTGATAGTTTCAGCACCTCATGATTGCACAGGCAAGTGAGCTTCTTTTATGGTGGGTTTTGTTGCTCTTGAGCTAGATGGCTGCTTGTTTATGCTCAAGCCTTTAAGACCCCAGATGCTATATTTTTTGATAGCTGGGTACCATCAGCTTTCTTCACCACTCTTGCTCATGCTCCCACATGTCCTCAGTGGGCCCTTGGGGGTGTGTGAACACATTGATATGTGTTCTCGCCCCCCGCCCCCCATTTGATGTCTATTGCCTAGACCTTTCACCACTGTGTGAAAACGCTGGCTGTTGTGCTTCTTCTGTGTGGGTGTGGTCTCTTCTCAAGTGGATGGTCTATTGTTTATCTTTAGGCTTTTAAGACTCCAGGTGATATATCCTTTGATGCCTGAGCACCATCGTCTTTCTTCACCACATTTGCTTATGCACCCATTTTACTTCAGTGATCATGTTGGGCCAGTGAGCCTCGAGGAATACCAGATTCATAGAACAAAGTGTTCTTCCATTGAGGGAGCACCAGGGTGAGGGACCAAGGTCCAACTGCTGCCCTAATATTTGGCCTATAGATATGTTCTTAAAGTTATTCCCACCTTATAACAGAAAGTTGTATTTATGTATGGACATACCCATGTTAGACCTCTGCAAGTGCCTTTTGCCTTCTAGCTCTTTCCTCTATTTCCTTCCATCTCCCTCCTGTCCCACCATCTTGTTCCACCTTCATTGGTGTTTCAGGAGTACTGGTCTTGTCTCCACAGAAACCGGAGTGGGCAAGCAGTTCCTACCACAAAGGACCCAACCTATAGGACAGCGTGGATGCATGGAAGGATGCAAGGAAAGAGAGAGCTAAAAAGCTGGAATCAATGAGAGTCAGATGGACTCCTTTTCTAGAAGTGGACATGGCAGAGAACAGGTTGGGGGAGGGGCCAGCATCCCAGACCCACAGGGATAAAGACAAGAAGGGAGGAAGAGGAAGAGAGCTGTCCAAGCTCCACGCCGACACATGATGCTCAGAGAACTATATCCCACTGGAGAGTCTATGAGCCACAGAAAGGACTGGGCAAACAATGGTTCCTGGGGGCATAAGAGAGGGGAGGAGAGGGGGTATGGACAAGCACATGGATGGGGTAGGGGGAGCAACAAATGGTCTGGATTCAATGGAAAGGAGGGTGTGGGAGGCCTGATTGGGATTAAGCAAGGACAAAGAATCTATGAGGAAATAAAATGTTTTAAGAATAATGAGAGTAACAAATGTACAAATGTGCTTGACATACAATGGATGAATGGATGATGATGAGAGTTGTATGAACCCCCAATAAAATTATTTAAGAAAATTATTTAAAAGGACACTAACTTGCTTTGAAAACTTTCACCAAAAATAGAATTAAATGTATTATTTAAAATAGATAATTAAAGAGGTGAGGAGATAGAGGCAATTACCACCTTAATATTAAGAAGGTAAAGCCTTTATACAAACAATTCAGAAATCATGGCTTAAAATCTGAATAATAATTTAAAATTTTATTTTAAATAATTATATTGAGGTATATTCCACATACCATGTATTTGGCCTATTTAGAATGTACTTTCTTTATAAGGATGTTCTCAGAGCCGTTCTACCACAATCACAATAACTTTGAAAACATTTATAAAATGCTAAAAAATATCAAGGTGGTGTACTGAGAATTGAGCTACAAACTGTGGTTCAATTCATCAGTTATTAGGAGAAATAAAAACAAGATAAAATTCCAAAATTTATATCAGAATAGACACTGAAACTTTTTTCTTTAATATACTGAAGTAACTGGGGGGGGGGGAAGAGACAAAGCTAAAGAGTTGAACAGACTATCTCAATGGGCAGCTGTAGAAGACAAAGTGAAGTACATGAATGGAATGTGCAAAAACCTATCGTTAAAAAAAAGAACAGAGTATGATACGAAAAAGTGATAACAATGTGTAAATTATTAAGGAAGGGTTCATGGAGAGGGGTTGTTGGGATGGAGGATAAATATGGGAAGCTGGTACTGGGGGCCTAAGTGGAGGGAGGATGTTTTGGGGGTGATGATGGCAACAGGTGTGCAAATGTGGTATGCATACAATTGTTGTATGTATTGATTATGATAGGAGTTGTATGAGTCCACAATAAAATGATTCATTAAAAAAGGAAGAATATATTTGGCATTTATCAAGCTGAAAGACTGAAAAGATAATACTCACTACTGAAAGATTTTATGGGCACAATATTGAGCAATGTAGAAAGGACCAAAAAATAAAGAAGAAACCCAGAGTCACTGTAAAAAGAAGAATTGGTCAATATTCTACCATTTCAAGAGAAAGCCTATGATCAAAAATTGCAGATACTGAAGGAAGAAATCTAACTTGCACTGAAGGCATTATAGAAAACCAAACTCTAAGAATTGATGCAACACCAAATGAATTGTTGCAATAAACTAATGCAGCACTGGGAAGTTACGTGTGACAAAAAATTGGAGATAGCCACCTGAATCATCAAACTGTGATCCATAAAAATTCCCTTCTAAAATGAAGGTGATCCAACAGAATATTTAAATTATTCAACAATATTGATACCACATGCAAGTACAATTTCCTGAAGACAATTCGAAACTGAATGCAGCTGTTGTTCCCTTGTCACTGGATTTGTTCCTTCCTTTCGCCTGCTTTCCCCTCTCCCGTGTCCCCAGAAAACATTGGCCCCATTGTTTTCTCCTCCAGATTGTTTTTCCAGCCATTCTTTTCTAGATAGACTTGCGGAGATAATAATATGTACAAAAAACAAGACAGAGGAAAACAAAGCAACAAAACAAAAATCAAAAATAAAAGCTTGTAAATAGTTCAAGGTCTGTTTGCTGACCTTTAGGAGTGTTTTCTGAGTCTGATGGGGTGCCATGCCCTGGGACCAAAGTCTATTTTGGGTGTTCCCTGGGGAGATCACATCGTTGCTCTCTCTGTTCCCCTTGCTGTTCTGTTGCACACTTTGGGGTTTTGCATCACAATTCCCACACTATGTCTCCAGTGTTGTCCCCCATAGTGCTATGGGTCATTGAGGGACATTGTGTGTCATAGTGGGGCTGACCCTATGTGCTTCTCCATGCTTTGGTTGTTCTAAACAGGAATCTCATCATCATCGCTTAGTGAAGCAGAATGTGTGCCACTCTCTCTTCCTCTCCCTTCATTGGGTCCTGTGGGCTCTGATCAGACATGTCCCTCTCCCTGAACTATAGTTTCAGCGCCGTTTTCTGAAGTGAATCCTTTTGCTGTGCAGGGTTGGCCCCTCAGACCTTTCTATAGGTGCCTTGCTTCATGCCAATATGTTGCATTCACATCTTGGTGCACCTGGTTGGAAGTCTGGCCCCTTTTATCCAGTGGAGATATCAACAATACCCTCCCCTAGGGTAGATTAGACCCCTGTTCCCCACTGCCTATGTCTTTTTCTTTCTTTGAATCGATGGCAAGAAGGGTATGGGAAGCATGGTAGGGTTTGATCAAGGGCAAAGTAACTGAGAGGATTAAGTGAAACCCACATGAAAGCTGAACATGATAGTGGAACAAGAGAAATGTAAAAAGAAATAGAGGAAGAAACTAGGAGATACAGGGCATTTATAGAAGTCTAAATACAAGCATGTACATATGTAAATATATTTTTATATGATGAGGAGGAAATAGATTTATATGCATAAATTTATAGGTTTAGTATTAAGGCAGCAGAAGGACATTTGGGTCTCAATGAGAGAACACTAATCTATTAAACTGGCATTCCATGATGCTCACCTTCTTGACATATTCACTGAAGACAAAGAAGGTGCATAAGCAAATGTGATGAAGAAAGCTGGTGGTGCCCGCTATGAAAAGATATAACATCTGGGGTCTGAAAGACTTGAAAATGAACAAGTAGCCATCTAGTGGAGAAGCAACAAAACCCACATGGAAGAAGTACACCAGCTTGTGTGATCCCGAGGTGTTGATGGGATTAGGTATCAGGCATCAAAACACAAAAAAATCATATTCTGAATGAGGGGAATTGCAGAGTGGAGATCCAAAGTCCATCTGTAGACAACTGGATATCCCCTTACAGAAGAATCGCAGTAAGGAGATGAGGAGTCAAGCTGCAAAGCAAGGAATGATGAAACATACAACTTTCCTCTATCTTACAAATCCATCTAGACCAGAGTATGTACACTGGTTCAGATAAGAACTGAAAGCACAGGAAATCCAGGATAGATCAACACCCACAGGACCAAAATGAGAATAGAGATCCCAGGCAGGTAAGGGGAAGTTGGGGGAGAAAGAAGGAACCAATCACAATGATCTATATTTAATCCCTTCCCTGAGGAGTGGACAACAGAAAGGTGGGTGAAGGGAGACAATGACAGTGTAGGACATGAAAAATATTAATTTATAAATTGTCAATGGTGAGGGAGTGAGGGGGAAAATGAGGAGCCAATACCAAGGGCTCAAGTAAAAAAGAAAATGTTTTGAGAATGATGATGGCCACAAATGTACAAATGTGCTTAACACAAGAGATGGATGTATGGATTGTGATAAGTGTTGTATGTACGAGCCCCCAATAAAATGATTTTTAAAAAAGAGCTGACACCAAAGGCTCAATGGAAAATGTTTTGGAAATACTGATGGCAATATATGTACAAATGTGCTTGATACAATTGATATATGGACTGTTATAAAAGCTGTAAGAGTCCCAATAAAATGATTTATTAAAATAAAAAACTTAAACAACACTGAATGTAGTAATGAATCAATATGGAGAAGCCAGACATTTGAGCCAGATTCACAGAGGATTTGGAATCAAGGAAATCATGTTTTATGTCAGATGGATTTTAACTGGGAGCAGAGAATTTCAGAAATATTTCACTTGTTTTATGGACTATGCAAAATCATTTTACTGTTTTGATCATAACATAGTATGGATAACATTGGGAAGAGTGGGAATTCCATTGTACTTATATAGAACCTGTACAAAGACAAATAAATAATTGAACAAAAAGACATAGACACAGTGAATGGTTCCACATCAAGAAAGGTATGTGTCAAGGTTATATCATTTTTACCATAGTTATTTAATGTGTATTTTGAGTGCAAAATCCCACAAGCTTAGCTATGTAAAGAAGAATGCAGAATCAGTAAAGAAGAAGGGCAGCAAAAAAAGGAAGGCCCTTGACAAAATGGGTTGACCCAGTGGTTGACATAATGAGCTTAAACCTAACAACTCTAAGGATGACTCAGGACTGGACAGTGTTTCTCTCTGGTGTAAATGAGTCACCATGAGTCAAAAAAAACTCAACAATAATGAATTATACATGAAGCATACATCAATAAAATGGTTAAACATAGTAACTAAATAGACAAACCCATAAATAAAAGAAGTGCTGATACGAACATTCAAATATAAGGTTTTGTGTGGACACATCATTTCCTTTGGATTAAATTGTCGGGTCATATGTCAAATCTTTGTTTTACATTTCACAGAACCACAGTTATTTTTCAAAACAGTTGCATTGTTCTACTTTCTCATCAGCAATTTATAAGGGTTCCAATTTCTCCATATCCTCACAAATATTTGTTATCATCTTTCTTTTTAATAGGAGCCCTGGTCGCATAGTGAGTTACACAGTGGACTATTCACTGCAAGGTCAGCAGTTTAAACCCAGCAGTTACTCTGGGGGAGACAGGCAAACTTTTGGCACCCATAAAGCTTTAGAACCTTGGAAAGTCACAACTATTCTTTCTTTTTTTTTGGGGGGGGGGGAGTTTTTTTGGGCATCACTACCCTCTGGTGGTGGGAGTAGGAGGCCCAGCCTTTGCTCCTGTGGAGCTGGAATTGAACCTCCATTCCAGTGGGCCGAAGTCCCGCACACAACCACTACGCCACCGGGGCTCAGCCCACAAATATTTTTTCTATGAGTTGGAATTGACTCAATGGCAAGCAAGTTTTGTTTTTCATTTTGTGATTTATCATCTCATTATGGGTTAAAGTTCCGTTTCCTTGTGTGGAACATCATCTCATGTACTATATGGACATTTGAATATCTTACTTGGAGCTACATCTACTCAGTTGATTTGCTCATTTTTAAAATGTGGGTTTTTTTATTATTGTTGAATCACAGGTGTTTTTTATATATTCTAGATTTATAACCTTTATCATATTTATGATTGGCAAATATTTCTCCCATTCTGTCAACTGTTTTTTCACTTCTTGATATTGCCTTTGGAAGCACAAAATGATTTTATTATCTAGGTAAATCTAACTTTCTAGACAAATTGAAGGTCTTCATTGATGCTCCTGAGTTCTCAAATTGTATTTAAAGCCCTGTCAAGAAAAAATTTAAAAAGCCCTGTCAAGATTCTGATCTAAAAGGAAAGGCCATCTAATCTTTTCAATTACTATTGTCAGTTTGATCCCATGAAGACAGTTCTCCAAATAGAACAATGCAACGGCAGACATTGTTGGTGAAGCTAAGTATTGTTGTTAAGAATATTCACAGGATGTTTTTCCTTTTAAATTTTCAAGATTTTCTCAAGGAAATACTTTCATGGAGCCATCAAGCCCCTAGGAAGTTTATTTTATTTTAGAACTCTAAATTTTGTTCTACATCTTTCCTCTCGTGATTAGAATTATTTGGTGTGATGACTGTTATCATGATTCTTCTCTCCAGCACTCTTGACTTGGAGGAATCACTCAGAAGAGGATGGAAAAAATTGTTGAGCAAAATCACAAAAAGGAAAAGAACTTAGAGAAAATAATAAACGTTACTGAATTGTGTTAGTAGAAACTGAGAAAATGATATGTTATTTTGTACCATATACATTCTCAAAAACAAAAAGTAAAATTTAATAAAAAGGAAATACCACATCACTCTTTAGTAGCATTAAAGTTATAAGTAAGCAACTTTATTCAATATAGTTTCAAATTATTTACTTGTATGCTTAAAAATATTGTACATGACCTAAACATTAGAATTTTATATTTGTTTGAAATTGTATAATTAAGGTAAATAGTAAAATGAAGTCACAAAAACTCTAGTTTGATATATGTCATCAGAAGGGCATTGCATACTTAGATGTGTCTTTAAATCTGAAATCAAGATCATAGAACATACTGGATTCTTTGTACATCTCCATTCTAAATTATTTAGATTTAATTGAATAATTAAAGCATTGCTTATACTACATTTTAAGAGCATCTTATTCGAGTTATTGCACATTTCCAAAGGCAAAAACCCAAATATTTTCATTAGTTAAACAGAGAAAGCTTTTCTTGCTTTGGAAAAAAACCCAAAATAAATTTGGAAGCTTTTCTGATAAGTAAGATTTAAAAGGCCTCAATCCACACACATTTACTGTAATTCATAAAATGGGCATCCTTTCTTGCTATCACAGAATAAATGTACCCAAGGTCAAACATATGGTGGGTGATAAAGTAAGAACGCCGCCATATGGCTTTAAGTAGTGGTGTGCCAGCAAATACTTAGCAGTTGTCTCTTTTGCAGGGAGGTAGGAGGTGGGATAAGACTTGAGTGTGTTTACTATGTAAAGGAATTATAGAGCAACTTTGAAAATATAAAATATGCAGCACTTGTGTGTGTTTACTATGTAAAGGATTTGTAGCGTAATTTTAAAAATATAAACTATGCAGCACTACTGCAAAATTAAACAGTGTGGCTATTTTCTTATACCCAGTATCATTTTTCATAATTCTATCACCAACAGTAGCAACTCAAAATCAGACTTCAACCAAATCAGTTACTACCTGATTCAGCACAGAAGTCCTAGTGTCACCATGTCACTGTGTCGATGTTGTAGGATCACTGGCATTCATTTGTGTTTGTCTTGAGATACACGAGTAAGATCAAAATGAAAAGAGACATGTTGGAATTTCAATGATCTCTTAATGACTTCAATTTCGTTGCTGACTCTGATAATGATTTTAGAACATCCACATAGCATTCCCTCATTATTTTGTGACTATTCACACAGATGCAGACAAACCATTTCTAAATTCAATGTGCATTAATAACATATTCTCCACTTTATATCTGCATAATGGATAAAACAGGACTGATTTGAAACTTTCACCAAGTTCTATGGTGGAATACTCCCGCTGTGGCTGATTTCATGTTAATAGTAATAGAGTGAACAAGGAGTAGGAAGAGAGTCATAGTCATTGTCAAGTCTTCTTACTGCTAACGATAAAGGAAAAGAACTACAATGTCGAAAACAGTCTAATATTGTTAAATAATGAAGTCATTTTGTGTTTTAAGTTTTTGCTATCTTGATTCATAATATATGTCTTTGAACGTTTCTATCAATTAGTTTTTAAACTGGACTACAAAACCCTGAAGATTTTACAATTGACTCTCAAAAGACAGTAAAATCCAGCAACCATTGGCTCTTGAGCTGTACCTTTATGCTATTTGGTAATTCTACCACTAATGCATCTTTCCACATGCTAGCACGGTTTTTTTTCCTCTTGTCTTCATATCCTATACAAATGCTAAAATGCCTACAAAAGGAAGGTAGAAAGTGCTCAGCTTCTCTGATTACCCTGACTGATTATCTTCCGTGAGCACCCGGGTTGGTGCTTAGTTTTCAATCAGGGCAGGCTGTGGAAGAGTAACAACTTCAAAGGGAATCCAAGAGAGCTCAGATTATCCTGTCAAGATTCATTAATGAATAAAAATGGCAGAGGTGCACCATATGAAGACATGGCTCGGCAGCTGTTCTGGTGAAGGTCTGATGCGCACTCCGCTACTTTCTGCCTGTGCAACCTCAGGTCATTTCAGCTGCCACTGCTCTGGCTTCCTATCCTTTGAAGGGTTATAATCACTCTCCTGACCCGCAAACGGATCTTATGGAATTGAATGGAATAATATATTAAAGCAATTAGTAAGATGCCTCATGGGCAATGTCGTCGTCACTGCAATTATTCTTATTGTTATCTTTGCTGCTTAAATAGTGGTTGCTTAAAATAAAAGCAATATTTTCCAAATTACAATATGAATAGGAATTTCAACTCAGAATTGGCCTGAAGTCACCAAATCAAGCTTAGAACTTTAAGGAATCGCAAATGAAAATGAGTGATAGTCAAACAAATGAACACTTGTGTGTGTGTGTGTGTGTGTGTGTGTGTGTGTATGAACCCAGAGAGATCGTAAACTAAACCAGAGGCAAGGAAACAAATCAACCTACTTAAAATTAAAAAAAAAAAACTTCTCAATGTTGGATATATCCTGTTTAAGCCTCTTGGATTTTATAAAGTTCAAAAACAACTTCTGCCAGTAACATCTGGAATATAACCACCCCCTCGATATTTGTCATGGCCTCACCATCTGAAATACACAATTTCTATAGCAAAAGAAAAAAACACAATATACAAGGGTAAGTAAAAAAATACTTCAACAAAGTCAGAGAACTTTTAATAACAGAAGTATAAAATTGTGAGTCTATTTTTTTAATCCTTGATATGTCTAAAAATTTCTTCAGGCAGTGTTTCCATCTCTCCAGCCTCCCCATATTCTTTTGCTCAGCATACAGAGGGAGTAAATAGGGTGAGAAGATACAAACCTGATCCATACTCACCTGTCTTGATTTTAAGCCATGCAGTGCTCATTCCCTTTTTCTGTTGCTCAACTGCCTTTTAATCCATACACAGATTCCATATGAGCAAAGGTGTTCTGAAATTCCCCTTCTTTTCAAGCCTATCCATAGTTGGTTAGGGATATCCACAAGCATTTGAACTATGTGGTTGATGAAGAATATTAAGTGTATCATGGACAAGCACAACCGTCTGGGAAGAAGTAGGGGCAGAAAGGGCTATGGGGGGGAGGATGTCGAGACGTCTGCTCAAATCTTTTGAAGATGTTATCAGGAGAGACCTGTCCCTGGAGAAGGACACTATGCTTGGTAAAGTGGACTGGCAGTGAAAGAGAGGAAGGTTGGACACGCAGATGGACATGGTGGCTGCAAAAATGGAGTCAAGCATAAGACCCATTGTGAAGAGAGCGCAGCCCCAGGCGGTGTCCTGTTCTTAGTGTGAAGGGTCTCTATGAGAAGACATGGAAAAGTAACAACAAACCACCACAATCTCCTGAAAAATCCTGTGTTCTTTGAGTTCTGTAGCACCATTTGAGCCTTGACAAGACTCACATCATGTTTCTTTTCAGAGTTTCTGAAGGGTTTGGAGTTTAGAGAACCAAAACAAATTTGAAGGGGCCAGAGCAGGGGTATAAGTTGGAATGGGTAAAGTTTTCAAAAAAAAATTCTTGTGGGACAGGTCTTAGTCCCTTCAAAGAATGAGCACGGGCAGTGTTGTGATAGGGGGAAAATATTCCTGGTGCAATTTTGTTGACCTTTTCCCAAAATGCAGGTTTAAATTTTCTTAAAACTTCATCATAGCAAGCTTTTGTTGTGATCTTATGTGCAAAACAGAATCACCCTTTGGGATTGTACCTGGCTCACCATCTCTCCTGAGTGGGTGCTGTTTCAATCATATTTTTTTTCTCTGGAAGGATCCTTAGCATGATTAAGAACTTGTCATTGACTGATTTCAGAGACAGAGTTCAATGAGCTTTGTCTGGAATCAATCTATGCATGTAAGAACTGGAATCACAGTAACAATACTGTTTTCAAAGACCATTGCCCTGCATTTGGAAGCTAACGTGGCTTTACAGAGCAAAATATTCATATTTCAAATTGAATTACATATAGGCTGTTACATAATAACTAAGTATTCATAAAAATATGCAATACATAAAAAACAACAAAAACCACTGATCTTGTGCTGATTCCAACTCACAGGGGCCATAAAGAACAGAGAACTGCCCTGCAGCATGTCCTAAGAAAGAATCTTCACAGAAGCAGTGTGCCACACCTTTCTCTTTCAGAATGACCAGTGGTTTTCAGCAGCCCACTCTCCAGTGAGCGGCCAAGTACTGTACACCACTGCTCTGAACAGAATCCAGTCAAGGCTGATAAAGCTAGACTAAGCAAACTGCCATCTACGGAAGTCTGGGCAGTTCATATTGCTAACCAGAATGCAAGAGCATACTGCTTGACATTCTAGAGTGGGAGACCTTCAACAGGGACACTGGAGTACTGCCAAGAAAGAGCAAGGTACATTCAAAGTCCTCGTAGCTGCCAGATCTGAGCTGGCCAATGTTGTATTCAAGGGAGCGAGGTAACACACTGGCTCTGTAACACACAGCCTGCCTTGGCTTTCTATTATGGAGATTAAATTTCTAGCTGGACTATGATTTTTAAGTTTTCCCCTTCATATCAGGATTAGGAATTACTCACATTTTAAATATTCAAGCCTAATTCAGTGTCACCATGTTGACTGAATGTGTCACTATGACTGAATGGGTTAAATCAAGGTGAAGTCCAGGCAGCACTACAAACTCCTATGCAATAAATATGAGATCCATGCATGAAAGTATCAAAATTCGATTAAAGGCATCTTATAGGTTTCAGCAATGAAGTAACATTTCCTTTCAAAGTTCTTAAGCATGAACATAGCATGCATTGTTAATTTCAAAATTACAAAGGCATGAAGTATAATTAGTACAAAATTCTCCTGTCTATATATTTTGTTCACTTGCACGTCATTGGCTATGCAAAGGCATACCACTATGTGGGTCATAATAAACTGGATACCCGAGAAGAATGGAAATTCCAGCACACTTCATCGTGCTCATTCAGAGCGTGTAAATGAATCAAGAGGCAGGAGTGTGAACACAACAAGGTAATACTGCACAGTTTCATACCAGGAAAGGTGAGCGTCAGGGTTGCACATGCTGCATCAGGGTTGGAGGAAGGCTTATTAACAATCTGCGATACGCAGATGACACGACCTCTCTTGCTGAAAGTGAGAAGGACTTGAAAACTTGCTGATAAAGATCAGAGACTGCACTCTTCAGTATGGATTACAACTCAAGGTAAGGAAGACAATCTTCTGAACTGAACCAATAGGTGGCATCACAGTAAACGGATAAAAGGTTGAAGTTGCCAAGGATCTTATCTTTTCATCTTTATCCGCAATCAATGCTCATGAAAACCCCAGTCAAGAGATCGAAAAGGTAAATGTGTTGCATGAGGCCTCTTGAGCTTCTAAAGAGCAAGGATGTTTCTTTGAGGACTAAGATGCACCTGACTCAAACCATGCTAGCCGATATTGCATTGTGTTCATGTGAAATTTGGACATTGAATAAGCAAGACTGTAGAAGAACTGATGCATTTGAATGTGGTCCTGGAGAAAAATTTTCAAAGCACTATGCATCACTAAAAGGACAAATCGGTCTTTACTGGAAGAAGTAAGGGCAGTGCGCTCCTTAGCAGCAAGGATGGAAAGACTTTGTACAAACTTCTGTCACATCGTCACGAGAGACCAGTCTCTGGAGAAGAACATCTTCTTTGGTAAAATGGAAGGAAGGGGAAGAATAGGAAGGCCCTTGATGAGAGGGCTTAACACTCTTATGAGGATGGCCCATGCCCGTGCAGTGCTTTGTCTGCTGTGCATTGTGTCGCTATGGGTCAGAGCTGATTCCAGGGCACCCCAAACAGCAACAAGCATCACTGGTCTCTTCCCATGACAGATGCAATAGCCCTAAGGATTCGTTCATCCACATTTGTCTTGAAGTGGAACGTGGTTTCAGAAAAACAAGACTGGCAGCAACCGGGCTTCCCAGCAATAAGGAAGTGGTTAAATAAATTGGTAAAACATAATATAATGCAATGCAGGCATTAAAAACAGAAAGGCAAATTATGAGTCAGCATCACCCACTAGGAAAAAATCTTATGAAAACATCTGCATGATCAGGAAACACAGATGTTTATTTAAGTATCAGTTTAAAAGAAAATAATTCATCTGTCCATACTAAAACATGGTACACTCACATTTACAATATTATAGTTTCACTGAAAAACAGAACATAAGTTGATGAGTTGTAAATTTGGAGAAAAAACACATCATAGTACAATATACATGCAGAATGTCCTCATTACACCAAAAACAGGTGTAATTTACATAGAGATTTTATTTTGTAATCATTTTAAATAAGGCTGAAATGGATGTGCATCATATAGTGAACAGTGATTTTTAAGGAAGAAAAGCAGTGGTGTGAGAGGTACATTTTCACTCTACATTTGTTTTTTGAAATGTTTTTCTTGAATAAAAAAATAAAATCACGCCTAAAAATAACTCTATGGCAGCAAAAACAAAAAATGTGATGAGAAGAAAATGATATATATGATATAATCTTAATATTTTTAAATGTCAAAAACCATTTGTAATGTATGCAGTCATTGTGACCAAACATATTTATCCATCTATTTTTACCTTTTATAAAGGTATGAAATGTTAACAATGGCTATTTCCTGAATTTCTGAATTGTCTAAAATGAATGTGTATTTTTCTCATAATGATAAGCTTTTAAAATACTTACTTTTAAATGGTTTAAAAGCATCTGGATACCTAAAAATATGATATTTTATGATAGATTTACAATAGTTATTTCATCTCCAGAAATTACATCTGTTATACCTAAAAATTTACCTTGGGGAATGGCAAAATACAAGTTTCTTCAGTTCCATGGTTATAAAGAAAATCATTTTAGTCACGATTTCTCAGAAGTATGTCATCTGTTTTATTATTCTCATCAAGTGTTTAAGGTTATATTCATTTTTCTTAACTTTATTCATGCTCCAATTTTTTATAACTAGCAAATTAACTTCTTGGGATACAATGCCTCTGAACTAAAGCTGGCTATTATGCAACACTCAAATTCCTAGCAAAGCCCACAACTAACTTCATTTAGGAAGAAGTCATTTGTTCTTTTTATAAATTAATATTTACTGAGAACCTGTTGTGAAGAAAGAAATAAGAATGATGCACCAATACTGTTTTAACTTTATAAAAAAATTAGTTTTTCTGTGAAAATGGCAGTGCCAGGAAGATTGATGAGTAAAGCAGTAATGCTTCTTCAAGAATGACTCCTCTTATCTCTCAGAAGATGTTTGAGGTGGGCAGGAAGTAAAGAATAAGAGTGTTTTCTCCCCAGGTCTGATACTAACCAAGTACAGAGATTCTGAGTCTGGAGTTGAGACCATGCATGGTTAAAGCTAGAAAACAATACCCTTTCTTCATGTTATATCTCAACTCAGCTTTAATACACAGCAAATCAAAAGATTTAGCTGCTGCCAGAGCTCTAAGGCAGTCCTTTCTATCATATATACCTGTACTCTAAATTCTTTTTGCAAAGGGAAGTTCAATCTCTGATAGTGAAAGGTCAAAATCATCCCAGTGGGAGAAGAAGTATCAAAGTCTCTGTCTCTTTTACACTACAGAAGTGAACATTTCCCCGTAATGAGGTCACAGAGGCTGAGGTCTGGCCTCGTTGGGAAAGCCCTCTGACATAAGGGCTCACAGCCAAGCCATAGATGGGCCACAGGCAAGAGTCAGCAGCTGGAGGAGCTGCTGTGCTCAATAAAGCACCAAAACATGAACCCAATCAGACCTGCCTTTCACTGTGGAATAGACCAGAGCGTGTGCACAGGTAACGATAAGAGATAAGAGCTCAGAACATAGGGAATCCAGGAACAGAAATGGGAGTAGTGATACCAGGAGGGCAGGGAGAAGATGGGGACTTGAAGGGGAGAAAGGAGGAACTAATCTCAATGACTCAAACATAACACTTCTTTCCCATGCCAGGGAGATGAGCAACAGAAACTGTGGGGATAGAAAGACAGCGATTGGTGTAAGATATGAAAAAATTTATAATTCATCAGAGGGGTCATGAAGTGTGGAAGAGGAGCTTATACCAAGGGTTCAATAGAAAGTAAATGTTTAGGCTGAGCCCTGGTGGCGTAAGTGGGTGAGTGCGGGCTTGGCGGTTCAAATCCAGTGGCAGCTCTCAGGAGTGGCACTGGGTAGCGCCCACAACCACCAGAGGCAGTGACACCCACACACAAAAAAAAGAAGGTAAATATTTGAAAACATAATGATGGCAACCTATGTAAAAATATGTTTTATACAATTGATAAATGAGTTGTTATAAGAACTGTTAGAGCCCAAATAAAATGATCCTTTAATTAAAAGGGGGGCGGGGGGGAGAAGGGTTTTAGCAAGAATGAAAGCAAAAGTACTATTTCTAGAAGTTCTAACAACCCATGGGTAAGGGAAATATTAGATAGTAGAATGTCAGACTATTAAGAATTATGGGAAGGTTTGGACAGAGTATTACATGACTGAGGAGAAGGCATGTTTTACTCCCATATTTCCTGTGGTTGGGACAGTAACTTCCTCAGAGGAAATAATCAAGAGTGCTTTTCAAGAGCCAATTCAGTTTCAAATGAATATAAGAAATTTGAGATAGGGTCAAAAATAAGTAACCCCCCTGTGATTTATGATGTTTGTAAAAAAAACTAAAACAACTACATACTAATATGGAAAGGCCATCAAAGCATGAAAGTAGGTGAGAAAGGAAGTCACAAACTCTATGACAATATAACTTGGGTGGAAGAAAACACAGGTAGAGGTCAAGAAAGATACCTATTTCAATGTGATGAAGTGACCACGACTCACTGTTGGAAATATTTCAGTTTAAAACCAGGTATATATTTCTCTTTACATTCTGATCCACTACAGTGCAGAATATGATACCAGTAAGTATTTTATTTTATGCAAGCATTGATTGTTTCAGATGGAGAGAGCATGACTAATGCAAGCTTCCTAAGTTGTTCTGTATGATTTTATATATGTGATAATCTGTCACTTCTCCAAATGCTGTTTCCCCATAGCTATCCAGTCCATTCTGTAAGATTTGTGAGAAGAGGACACTCTGCTGAAGTGAGACGCTTCATCCTTCTCCTGGGAGGGGTTAGTGGGTGTGAGCAGCCAAGCTTATGGTTAGCAATGCTGCGCTTTTCTGCGTTTAAGAGAAATACTATGCACATGATTGTGAACAGCTAAATTGATAGTGCAAATGATATTTAAAGACAAAAAGATGGTTCTTAAACACTTTATACATTGACTTCATTTGGACATTGACATTGAACAAAATCTTTTAATTTAGATGACAAATATTTCGTGCCAGAAATGCTTATACTTCTCACTTATGCTATTGTATAATTTCCAGTATCTCAGAATGAAATTAAGAATATGAAATAACATTAAATTTAATTATTAAATGAAAAAATTCTGGTTGCCTAGAAAAATGTAAATAAATTAAAATGCACAGTGAAAGAGAAAAAGAATAGGCATAAGGTCCCCAACCATAGGTTTTTCATCTAAATTTTCTTTTCTCAAAATTGCCAAGATGATAAAATTAATGTTACTATATCCTACTCATATATGTAAAATTAATTGAATTTTAATGCCTATGTTAAAAGTCTTATATAAGTTGTCATCTAGCTACATGAATATTTTATGTATGTTAAATATACATAAAAGCTAATTTGAATTAATAGGCAACAGAAGATGATTTTTAAAAAGAGAACACTGTTAGTTCAAAATTGGCCTTCGGGTATTCAGCCCTCTCTTCTTAAATCATTTTATTGGGGGCTCTTACAACTCTAATAGCATTCCATACATCAATTTTATCAAGCATATTTATACATATGTTGCCATCATCATTTCCAAAGCATTTTCTACTTGAGCCCTTGGTAGAAGCTCCTCGTTGTTCTGCTCCCTCCCTTCCCCTCTCATCCTAGGGAATCCTTCATCAATTATATATTGTCAATATTATTTCATATCTTATACTATCCATAGTTTCCCTTGACCTACATTTCTATTATTCATTCCCTTTGTGGGGGGAGGGGAAGGTGGAGCTATATATTCAACCTTGTGATGGGTTCCCCATTTCTCGCTCTACCCCCTCCCTAGTCATCCCCCTCCCCTGATGGTATTGCTCCTTCCACTTCTGTTCCTGAGGGCTTTATCTGTTCGGAATTCCATGTGCTGCAAGCTCTGATCCATACCAATATTTGTTCTCAGGTCGAGCCCAATTTGTAAGGTAGAACTGAGTCATGGTGGTGGGGGAGGGTTATAGGAAACATCCAGGAACAAAAGGAGTGATGTGTGATTTGATGGTGCTGTACTACACCTTGGTAGAATCGTCCCTTCATTATAACCCTTCTGTTGGGGAATATTCAATTGTATTCACATGGGCTTTGGGTCTCCACTTCAATCCCCCTCAATCACATCAATATAGTTGTTTATTTTGGATCTTTTGATACCTGATGCCTAATCCCGTAGACACCTCATGTTCACACAGGCTGGTGACCTTCTTCCCCATGGAATCATTTGCTTCTCTGCTAGATGACTGCTTGTTTAACTTCCAACCTTGAAGACCCCCATACACTATAACTTTTGATAGCCAGGCACCATTCGTGCTCCTCACCACATTTGCTTATGCACACATTTTGAATTCAGGAATTGTTTCCAGGATGTGAGTATCAAAACAAAACATTGTCGTGGTGTGGGTTCTTATTCAGAGGCCCTGACCAATGAATAGAAATGACCCTTGTGATACAAGGGCTATAAATCTTTACAAAAATGCCACCCAAAAACAAATGCCTTAAGACAAAAATGTCTTAAGCAATGGCTTGCTAAAAGATAGGTCAGTGTTCAAACCTGCCAGCTCCTCCTGGAAAGAAAGGTGGGGCTGTCTGCCCCCTTACAGAGTCAAAGTCTCTGAAAGCCTACATAGATATCGCTCTATCAATCAAGTCTGATTGATAAGAATAGGATTTTGTTCTAGATCTATTATTAAAGAAGGATTCCTTTTTCTAAGCCTTTTATTATAATATTGACTTGTTTCAAATATTTTTTACCACTTACTAAGAAAGCCATTCTATTTTTATCATTTATTCTAATTATGTGCTAATTATAGGATTTGCTCATGCATATATTATATTCCACATTATTTTATAATTTGGGGTCATTGGTTTTTCTCATTTCATTGGATAAGAGTAAGCTGTCTTCTTCTTTAAAGATTTATAGTCTTAGAATAGTTTCACTCTGCCCTATGAGTCTCAATCCACTGCACAGTTGTGGGCCAAGTGGGATTTAAAATTATTACAAAAGCATAGTGCCTTGTTTTTGTCACAGGGAACAACTAGTCTTTATTTGGCACTTGGTGCCCCCTTCTAAGAGATAGTGAAAAGTTACTTTATCATTTGTTCAGTTTGTTCAAGAAGTTAGTTCATGTATATTCTCATTTGCCAAGTAATAACTGCTTTTAAGCATACAATAATTGTGTCAATTCTGAAAGAGTTGATTTTCCTTTTAACTATAAAAAGTTTCTGAGGGCTGAGCCCTGGTGGCGTAGTGGTTGTGCGCGGGACTGCGGCCCACTGGGATGGAGGTTCAATTCCGGCTCCCAGGAGCAAAGGCTGGGCCTCCTACTCCCACCACCAGAGGGCAGTGATGCCTAAAATAAAAATAAATAAATAAATAAAAAAGTTTCTGAAATATTTATTTTAAAAATGCGTGTGAATTTTGAAGGAGCCTGACTACAGTCATGCCTTGCATTTAAGTTCTGGTCTTAACCGAGGGACAATGTCTTCTCAGAACATTGTGTGGTGTTTCTTCCCCTAGAATCAAGTCCTATGTTCAAAATGAATAAATAAATATGCTTAGACTTTTTTTGTTTGCTTGTTTTTGTTTTGTACTTGAGTGTTTTCTAAATGGCTGATAGTTAGGGCCCACAGCTTACCCAAGCACCCATAAAAGCATAGGTAGGGGTGAGAAATAATACAGCATATTTAAGAGGCATCCCATCAATTAAAAAGAAAACTCTGAATATGAAAAGAAATGTCAAATCAAAAAGATCAACCTCCCCTAGGCCAATATGAATGGATAAATTAGGTTTTATGAGTGAAGTGCAGCAGATATCAATATATACTTTATAGTGTGGATAGAAACTAGCATAAAGTCTGTAAACCTGATTCATTAAAAAATTTGTTTCATGGTTTAAGAATTATCAATCGATAACAACAATAAATTATTTTTAAGTGGCTGAGCCCTGGTGGTGTAAATGGTTGAGTGCAGGACTGCAGCCCGCGGGCTTGGTGGTTCAAATCCAGCAGTGGCTCTCAGGAGCAGCGCTGGGTAGCTCCCACGACCACCAGAGGGCAGTGATGGCCCCCAAAAACAAACAAAGAAAAAATTATTTTTAAGTTACATGTGATGGAATTTGTCAATTCCTTTATCATTCACAATGCTTCATAGTCACGCCAATCAATGGCCATATCCTTATGAAACAATGATATATTATTCCGTAAAATTATGTGCATTCTTCATACTGATATGATTGTTAATGGTAATAAATTAACCAGGACCATTCTATTTTGTCATGGAGTTGATGGAGTTCCCTGATCAAGACTGTTACAAGAGTGACTCTTCATCTGAAAGATTCTATAGAGAACCGTCTCTGAGAAGCAGTTGAAAAGTGTATGAAGGGAACTCTCAGTAATGGTACGAGAAGGACAAGACTCACAAGAACTCTGTGGGATTGCCCCCACCACCACCACCACCAAGCGGGAAACTGTAGACCTATAGCAGGGGTTGAAACAGAATGTCATCTACTTTTAGTTCAGTAGCAGATGACTTTTGAAAACAGACTCCTGCTCCAACAGTAACAGAACAGGCACTTATTGGGGTGAATGAGTGGATGCAATAGGCTAATTTAATCTTACGAGGTTCGTGTTCAACTTTCTTATGTCCATTTTAAACATCTGATAGCCATGGAAGCAGCAGTCAAGAAATCACATGACAGGTTGCACAGGGCAAACCTGTTGCAACAAGCATCTTTAAAATGCTCAAGAGTAAAGATGATGCCATTCTTTCCAAGGTGGGCATGACCCAAGCTTTTTCCACCATTTTTTTTCCAGCTGGAAAAATAGCATTTTCCAGCACATTAGCTTTACGTGGAAGCAAGAAATGAATGAGGAGGACTACAGAAGAATTGATGCATTTTAATTGTAAGGATGGTTAAGAATATTCAAAGTACTGTGAACTGTCAGAACAAACACACCAACACAATCTATGTATTTGAACTGTGCCATGTGGTGAGCAAAGAATATTAAAAGAGCATGGCATTCCAAAAGAATAGGATTATCTTGGCAGAAGTACAGTCAAGATGCTACTTACAACTGAGACTGCTGAGACTTCATTGCATGTGCTTCAGACATATTATCAGGAAAGACCTGGCCCTGGAAATAAACCTTATGCTTGGTAGTGTAAAGCACCAGGGAAAAAGAAGTCCCTAAACTAGCGCGTGTTATATTGATTGTCTTTACTGAATTATATCAGACTTTGTAGGGCCCCAATGGCATAATGCTTATTCATTGGGCTGTCAAGACTTTAGACCACTAGTGGATGCATGGGAGGAAGACAAAGCTGGCTACCTCCATAAAGAGTCACAGTCTTGGAAGCACAGAGCGGTGCTTCGACCCTGTTGCACTGCCAAGAGTCAAAAGTGAGTATGCTTGTGTTACTAGCTTGTCTGGAACTTTGGTGATTTCTTAGTTTCCTTAAGAATCTTTTGTTAGGGCTGAGCTCCGGTGGTGTAGTGGTTGAGTGCGGGACCGTGGCCCACAGTTCAAATCCAGCAGTAGCTCTCCGGGAGCAAGGCAGGGCCTCCTACTCCCACCAGGGGGCAGGGATGCCCCCCAAAAATAAAACAAAAAAAGAATCTTTTTGTCTATCAGAATAAATAAATATTTTAGATGCATATAAATTTATAATCATATCAACTCCAGGAAAGCAATACTTAACTTACTCATTCAAAATTTACACAGTTTTGAAGTAGTTCATCTACTCAGTGATAAGTATCATTTTATCAGAATAAAACATGTGTCATGCTGTAGGAATCAAGAAGTTGACACAATGTATCTCAGAGGTGGGGAACCATGTGGGGGGGTCACCATGTTGAAGTAGTGTTATTTATTTTGCTGTTGCCAATAAATGAAACCCAGGCACATTGAAACTATAGGGAAAGTAAACATAACTAGGGTTTGGGGGAGGAGGGGAGATAGGGAGGCGGTGTCAAGAAGCCCAAGAAGGAAAGCTATCTCTAGAAACTGATTATGAAAGCAATTATACAATAATGTTTAACATAATTGAACTATAGAGTGATATGACATATTAAGTCTCAAGTCATAGCAAATTAAACAACAACAACAACAAAACAGAGATCCAGGAATGAGTTTGGGGCTCACACTAGATCCTAGCTCCAACTTAAGAATAATTAGTTCTTACACCATGGCCCTGCTTGATACCTTCATGAAATGAGCACTGAAAATAAGGGTGCTACAGCAAAGTGTAGTGCAGAAAGTAGATGGACAGTTTCCAGATATTGTTCTGGGAGCAAATATCTCTTAGCTGTTCCATGACAGAAATCTCTTCCCTGGCTTTTTGAAAGTCGATAGAGGTTCTCTCTTTCTTTCTCTCTCTCTCTCTCTCTCTCTCTCTCTCTCTCTCTCTCTCATGTATTGTTTCTAATTTTTCTTTACACTAATATGATCTTGTCCTTACCATCTTAGTTTGGTTTGCTTTCATTGTTTTCTGTTGGGTTTCCCCATGGTAAAGTACGGAAGCAGTGGATGTATATGGATTATGGTTGATACAAAGTGTGATATGGGATGGAGGGGCGGGGGATGAGCGATGGGGTGGGAAAGGGGATTTTAGGAGTGAATAATGAGAGCAGGATTAGAGAGGGAGCACTAGACCTGATTATTATTGCACAACTCACAATAATACCATTTAACCATGGGGGAAAGGGGGATGCTCTAAAAAAGAGATGATGATTGTAAAATTCCTCTTGCTATGATTGAACTATTCAATTGTATGGTATGTAAATTAGGTTCCAATAAAACTGTTGGAAAAATAAATAAGAAAACAAGAAAAGAAATTTACCCAAGGGATTAAATCCTAGTGAGAAATCCATAAATGATGACTAGGCATTCAGCATTATTTCTAATTTACCATGCTGCTTCTATGCACAGAAGCAGTGTAGCTAATCATTAGCACAACTTTCTAAGGCAATGCCAAATTAAATCTGTACAGATATAATTCCTGTGCTGAGGATATCATTTATCATAAGGCAGTGACATCTCTTACAGGTCCTGGGAACTGGGTAGCACATCAGGGATGTCTAAGCAAAAAACAACGGTGACATCAACGGATACAATCTATACTAAAAAAATATGATGGTTTCTAATACCAATCAGTATTTGCAGCACAATTCTTTACTCTCAAACACTGTTTTTGCATTGTAAGCTAGGCATTGGGTTGCTAAACCACGAGGTTAGCAGTATAAATCTAGAGTAGAAAGATGAGATCATCTACTCCCACAAAGATTTACAATCTCGGAAACCTATATAGGGTAGCTATGAGCCAGGCGTCAACATCTCCTTGATGACCATGAAGTTGGCTTAGGCAAACAGGAAAAGTAAGAAAAGATACTTCTTCTGAAAATTACCCTACACAATAACAATTCTTTATCAGTTTTTACTCACATACAAATGCACCCATATGTAGTTATAATTAAAATATATACAGATAATGTATTCTGATCTTCTTTATGAATTTTGTTTGACATCACATAAACTCTTTCTGGATATAGAAAAATCTTTAGCCCCAATATTTTAAAACCCTGCACATCACAAGACTGATTTTTAAAATCTTCTTCAACATAAAATAAAATCATAAGGGGATACTCCCCCATATTTGCACACTCGTATTGCTATGTCTTATCATTGCTAAAATTTCTCAGTCAATCAATGAAGCCTATTAGCCCAAACAAGAAATGCTAACTAGGAGACACTATGTCTTGTGGATTTGTTGATACTCTTCTTTTTCAATGCTGTCAAGTTAATCCAAACACACAGCAATCCGATGTGACAGAGAAGTACGCCACCGGGTTTTCTCACATGTAACTTTTATGGAATCAGATTGCCAAGTCTTCCTCCTGCACAGAGCATGTAAGTTCAAACCACTACCTTTTCACTTAACAGCTGAGAGCTTAAGCACTGACCCACCAGGACGGCCACCGTCTCAACAATCTTGCATCCACACTCTCCTTTCTCAGCATCCCTTCTTTGCCTGGGCACAGTGTTCTTCACTCGGGTCAAGCAGCCTGTCCTTCCGTTTCAACAGCGGAAGTCAGCAGTCTAGCACCTTTGGGACAATTTTTAGTTTCAACTCAATTATTAAAATTCCACTATGATTTGGTATGTTAGATATAGATGTAGCAAATATGCCTAAATATAGTATAAGAAAAAGAAATGCTTCCATTTACATGACTTAAAACTGTTCTTGAAGTTTTCTCATCAGTAATATCACTGGAAAAATCTACTGTAAACTCTAGCTTAGCATCTTCTGATACGGCATGGAAATCCCTTGAATGTCTGTCAAATTTCTAATAAATGTAATATAATCTCAAGTAAAGCAATAAAAAAGTATCAGTTAGAAACAGGTTTATACCACCCTACATCTTTTTTTAATGTTCACTTCAACTAAAAGAAAATGTTTTAAAAATCTGAATGACTAATATTTTTTAAAAAAATTAATTAAAGTAGGATAGCAAGAATGAGAAAAGAGACATTTTCATTCCTGGTAATGATTATGCAAAATGGGCAGTTGAATATTTCAATATTTATGAATTTGTAAAACTCACCCCACAGGAATAGTTGCTGTGCACAAAGATGTTGACTGCTGCATTTTCTATAATAGCATGGAATATAAACAATTCAATTGTGCATCAATACGGCCTAATTAAATAGGTAGTTGATTTTGGAAATGCTACAAATCCAGACTTAATAATATAGGAGGGATGATGTGAAATATATTCGCCCAGGTTTCCCAAACTTTCAATTTCTTATAAAAATTACTGAAGGCCTACTCCCACCGCCAGAGAGCAGTGACGCCCCCCCCCCACAAAAAAAATTACTGAAGGATGTGTGTAGTAGGCACCTGCTGAGCTGCCAGTTGCAAGGAGAACAGTCAAAGCCATAAGCAGCTCAGTAGGAGAAAAGCAAAGCTTTCTACTCCCGTAAAGTTCTGATCATGGAAACCCACAGGGGCGGCTCTGCTCTGTCTTCCAGGGTTCCTGTCAGCAAGAACTGAACCAATGGCAAGGAATTTGGGTCTTTGGGTTGGGATTTTCCCCCCAGAGCTTTTAAGTCCACAAGACAATGGAAAACACTCCGCAAGATTCTGAGATTTTCCCAACATGTCATTTTCCCACAAAGCAATCACTTCCTTCACGGGCAGAACTTGTTATGAGACGCCAATCAGTTGTAAGAAGATTAGGAAGTAAGGTAAGCCCTGTACTCACACCATAGCCTTGTGCAAATTATTTGAAAGGAAACTCCCTTGGAAGTGTGGCCTGCTTTCAACATGGACGCTGTGGCAACGTGCGCTTGGCCCTTTGCTGGTTCTGGATTCTATATCTGGCTCTTCCTCCAACTGCATTCCTTCAGACTTGAGCCAACAGTTGATCATATTATCTGCATCTCTTGAGAATCAGCAGCAGCCTGCTATCTAACCTGCAATCTTGAGACCAGCACTCCCAGCAACGACATAAATCAAGAGAAGCCTTCAGTCTGGCATCTGACAACGCACTTAGGAAGGTTGCCTCTAAAATTATGTGAGTCATTTCCTTGATATAAACCTGTCTCACTGTGTTTATATATATATGTATGTTGACACATATATATTTTACTACTGTTGTTTTTATAAAGAACTGAGAATAAAAGCCTGCTTTGCCTTCCTTTCCATATTACTCAGGATAGTCATGCCCACACTTTCTTCTACATCTTCAGTAAACCTTTGAAGATTCCCTTTCAATATTTGAAACTATAACCCAGAACATATGGCAGGTAACAGCTTGCTGTCCTGTCTAGACAGTTGCTTGAAACAATAGAGTTAGAAGAGGCTTTAATGAAGAAAACGTGTGGTAGCTACATCATTGTGCGTCACCTTGATACATAGAAGTGTAGGGGTGGAGTCTAGCCTGCCAATCAACTCATGGTCTGAGGGTATCTACTTGTGGGGGTGGCCTCCTTGCAAGAATCCTGGGGACCTCCCTCTCTTTCTTCCTTCATCCTCACGTGGACTCATATCAGACTTATGGGCTGTACTTGGACTGGGTTGGGATATTCTCCTGGTATACAATTACTTCTTGATATAAAGCTACTCCTTACACATGCAAGAGTGAACCAAAGACAACCCAGAATTGTGCTTTCATAGTACACTTTTTTTTTCAACTTGGCAAGCATCATGCAACTCTCTTTGAGTTAAAGCATCCAGTGGTATTACCTGGCAAGATTCTCTCTGGTCACAGTGATTTTTTTTCTTGAAAGCAGTTTCACTTACGCCTCATTTTTTTGTGATGGCCAATTTAGGAGAACAGCTATGAGATTTTGTTTCCAACATTGGAAAAATCCCACAGAAACTGCTGTAATATTGAACACAACTTAGAAGGACAGCACTATGCGAAAAACTCAAGTGTGTGAGGGTTTTTCTCATTTCAAAAAGCTGAAATGTCTATCAATGATAAATACAGTTCTGGACATATGTCAACTTCCTAAATGAATGATAATTCGATTCACAGTGCATTTGGAATTCATTCCTCCAGCTCAGACTGTTCATCAAGCTTTCTATTTAGAGGTTCAGAAAAGATAGCATAACAATGTGGGACAAAGATTTGTAGATAGTTGGGGGACTTACTTTGCCACCACGACAGTGCACCTACTCACACAGCCATCTTAGTGCACCAGTTTGGGGCAAAAAAACAGCATGCGTGTCTTTACCCACTGTGGCACCTTTCTCAACTGACTTCACTCTGTGTGACTTCTACTTGTTTCTGGGAATGCAGAGGGACATGAAAGGATAGCAATTTCTCAAGGTAGAGGAGGTGAAGGACAAAAGGAGAGAGGTGCTGCCAGTCATCCAAACACTGGTGTTTGAAAAATGTTTCCAGAATTGAATCAGATTTTGCCAATGTATTACCGTAAGTAAAATGGAAAATAATTTGAAGGTGATGAGTGTGTTTTGTTCAAAAAAATTAAACACCTTGAAAAGAAAATTCTATTTGTTTGGGATTATTGGGGGGGGGGCGGTATATAACCTCATATATGAATGTCACTGAATTTGTTTCTCTAGTCAGCACAGCCTAACACTGTAAGGAAATTGAGCACATTAAAAAAAAAAAAAAAAAGAGGGAAGCAAACAAAATTTTATCTATTCCTGGAAGGAAACAACAAATGGTGAAATGCAAGCTTCACAGCAATCAAGTATAGCAGAATTCAATTTCTACTTAAAAAACTTACAAATTGGGACTGAGCCCCGGTGGCGTAAGTGGTTGAGTGCAGGACTGCTGCCCGCGGGCTTGGCGGTTCAAATCCAGCGGCAGCTCTCAGGAGCAGCGCTGGGTAGTTCCCACCACCACCAGAGGGCAGTGATGCCCCCTAAAAATGCAAAAACAAACCAAACCAAAAAATACAAATCATGACATATCTACATGAATGCATTGGGGGAAATGTTTGCGACAAAAATTATGGAAAATATCCACTATCTTCTTTAACTCTACTTTGAACAAGTGCTTTGAAGTTCTGATATAAAAAAAATTAAATAATGGGTATATCTCAGAGAGGAAACTGGAAAAAATATTTCTTTTCATAATCAAAATTTCTTTGATTTTGCAATTTTTATTAGCAAGCATGTTTATGAATGGTGACAGAGATTTGTCAATGGAAGTAAAAGAACAATGTCTGTATTTTTTAACATCGATGATTTGTTGTTTTATGGTACATGCCTTCTTTGGGACCTTTGTCTCCTCCAGTGAATGAATCTCATGTGATTTGCCACTGCACATAGTGTTAAGAAAAAGTAGAAGACCAAAATGCTTCTCAGAGCAGAGAGGATTATGTTGTTTAGGTTTCCCTTACCACCTGAGCCTGAAACGATCTCTGAGTCTCTCTTCTAAACATCCATTGTGATCAATGTCGATAAAATTCATTTACAAATTAATCATCAACCACTTTGGGACATTTTTCATTTGTTTTGGGGAACTGCTGTCTAGATTCCTCAACAAGATTTTGAACTTATAGAGAAGAAGTCTCTCATGCTGCACATATTTCTAACAATTTTAACGCAATAAAAGACATTCCAATGTCACAATTGCAACAGCAATAGTGGTAAAGTTTACTGGAAATAAGTAAATCTGTTAGTCTGGGTACGTTACAGAAATAGATCCACAGAAACACATGTGTTTAAGAGAGAGTTTTATATAAAGGGTAAGTGCACATCAAGAAAGCATCCCAACCCAGTGCTGTCCAAGCCCACAAGTCAACATTAGGTCATATGTCCGACACCAATCCACAAAGTCCTCCTCCACCTCACAAAACACATGTAACGATGCTGATTGCAGGAGGAAAGTTGAATCAGTGAACATGTAAGCATCTCCGTGCTGGCAGGGGTCTCCACACAGCTACTCCAGCACCCAGGGCTGCATCAGGGTAGGTCCATGCAGCTTCTCCTCAGGGATGTCTTACAGAAAGTGAGCCCTGCCTTCTGATGCAGGGAACTGGCAAAGGCAGCTGCACCCTGGTCCAACCATCAGAGAGCAAGAGACCCGAGAACTAGAAAGGCAAGGCTCACCTAGCCATTTATGTCTCCGACCTTCAACAAAAACCACATGTATTCATCTGCCGGGTAGGCACAATAAACTTTAACTATCTCACTAACTATAAAGGGATTGGGTGTAAATGAAGCTTACTAATATTTCAAAATAATGTTTTTTTCCAGTGTATTAGGCACTAATTTAAACATTTCACTGCATTGATAGTACAATTCAAAGCAACTGGCAGCCGAGAGATTAATTCTACTACCCTCCTTATTTTACTGATGCAGAAGATGAGCAAGAGCAGTGTTAAACACGTTGCCCAGGGCTATACTGATACAAAGTTTAGAGGCAAGATTCAAATCTAGGTGATCAGACAAAGCATGTGTTCTCAATCACTATTGAATATTGCTAGGATAACAACTGTGCCATGATCATCAAACCCCAAATACCTACAGCCATCAAGTCCATTGTGACTAATAGCGACATTTAGGAGAGGGTAGAACTGCATCAGTGGGTCTTTGCAAATGGCCTTCTCACACAGAATATCTCTTTCAACTGTATAATTTCACACTGCTGACCTTAGAGTTAGCAGCCCAACACTACACTACACAACACTACACAACCACTTCACTAAACAACATCTAAATAGATGACCGACAAGAGAGACTATTGCAACTATGCCAATGTTAATTCTTTTAATGCAATCATATTTAACATTTCAATGAGGTTATGGAGGAAGTTGAGATAGAAGTTCAAATGTTTATTTGGAATTTACAAAGTGACCAAAAAGCTTTAGTAGTTTCGAGAAGTAAAAATGAGGGGAGGGTTCCCATTTATATTAAAATATATTTATAACAAATATATTTATGTATATATTTGTAACTTCAGTGTTTAGCAGCTAACTGAAATATCAATTATGAAAAAATAAAATAACTCAAAAATCAATCTGGTATGTTAAAGAACCTAATAAGAAATAATGTAAAACTGACAATATAGGAAACAAAGTGATGTTGGCCTAATTGGTTAGTAATGGGGGAGGACATATTGGGATTAAATTGAAAATTGAATTCACTGCCATCGAGTCAATTCTGACTCAGCAACTGTCAAGGCAGGCGAGAACTGCTGTTGCATTTCAGAGGCTGCATAGCATTATGGGAGCAGGAACCCTGCTCCTCTCCCTTCAGAGAGCTGGCAGACTGAGCTGCTGGCCTCTTGGCTAGCACCAAATGCATGAGCCGTGGCACTACCAGGGCTCCTTAGACTGAGATGAGATGACTAAAAATGAATGGAGAGCAAAGAGAACTATAACCATGAGGAAAACTTCCGCAAGTGCTTAGAGAGCTCTGAAGGAAATAACATATGAAGATCATCGCAAGTTTCACTTTGTAAAAACAATCACAAATTTAGTTGCTTATGTGTCGGTCTTTTTTAAAAGTCCCAATGCTCTTGTACTAAGTTTCTGTTAATGGGGGTGGGTGAAAGGAGAAAAGAAAAATGGTGTCGGCGTTTGCCCAGGGTGAATTTAATCGGTGGCATTAAATAAATTTTAGGGGGGGGGGGGGAGGGAATCTGTTACTAAATGAAAATACCTAACATTCTGAATGTGACTATCTTCTGTCAGGAGAACATTTCCATATCTCTCTGATTCATTTCAGTGGTTATAACACACATTGAAATTGTATTTATATGCCCATGTTGTTCATAACAGGAACAAGAGAGATGCATGCTAATGAACCCACCAGAGTTTACTCCTGACTGTGAGGCTAAGCCCCAGTCCACATCCCCTTTCACATACAGAGTAACTATGGTCATGAACTTGGAGCAGTGGTTATAGGTTTGGCTGCCAACTTCAAGGTCAGTAGTTGAAAACCACAGCTGCTCTTAGGGAGAGGGATGGGGCTTTCTACTCCCGGAAACTTGCAGGAATAAGTTTACCCTGTTCTATAATGCCACCACGAGCCAAAATCAACTCAATGGCAGTGAGTTGTAATTCCTTTTATTCTCTGGTTTTCCAATGGAATTTCATGAAATACATTCCTATAATCAATATATCATTTTTTCCTGATTTTGAACTTTAAGGTAAATCCTAGGAAAGACAACCTCCAGGACCTACCTGCATTTTATGCTCAAAGGGAAACCGGTTTCTGAAGTACACTAATATTTACAGTTGTGCTTGGTTTTCTGCTGTTCTCTGGCATCAGATTTCATAAATACAGAATTTGTCCATCCTCCTGTCAGTGAGTATTCATATTTGCCCTCCAAATATATAGTTATTATTATAGACATGGTTTCCATAAACCTTTTAAACATTCTGTTTCTTGGTACTTGTGCAAGCGTTTCTCCAGAGAAGAGATTTGTAAAATATGATTCACTGACTTCCTGATACCCTGGCCCCTGAGACTCTTTCAGAAGTGCTAGAAATCAGAAGCGTTCAGAATCTTCTTAAGACAACATGCTTCTAGATCGTTTTGTGGATATTTGCTCTGGTGGTGCAAAAACAAGAGTGAGCAAAACTGCTGTCACCTTGGCATGAATCAGTGCAGTGGCAGCAAATTGCACACACACACACACAGACAGTATTATGATTACCACATAGTTGCTGTTAAAAAAATCCATTTGAGAATATCCTTGAATCCACGATGAAGCATTAACAATGATTCATTTGATTAAATCCAGACTCTCAAGTCCCTCCTTCTAACATTCTGAATGTCTGGTAGAACGGGAAGTACTCATAGAGCACGACTTTTATCTAACGAGTGGTTGTCGTGAATGAAAACACACTTGATCTCTTGATTGAGTTGTGGCTGAACTAGCCACTACCACCCTGCGTCACATAATTCCATTAATACTTGAAAAAAAGTACGAATAAAGAATGTCCAGCTAGACTTGCTTATGTAAAAGTTACACTGTTGCTAAAATTATTTTAAAGAGGCTGTAACTTTTAGGAGAACAGGTATGTGTGGCCATGATAAAATTCAAGCATTCTAGCAAAAGTGATACTCTCTTTAAATCAAATCTTGATAATTCCTCAAAACTCAGAACAATTTCTTTTGATGAAATTGGTGGGCATTAAAAAAAATGAGACTGTTGGATAGTATCTAGTAAGATGTGTCAAAAATTTGAAGCCTGCATAACTTGAGATAACCAATATTTTTCAAAACTCTGATGCATGACACTACAAATCAATTTATTGGTAAAATATCTTTTCATAGTAAAACATAGACCAATAGCTTTTAATATAGTGAAAAAAACAAGTTAATTTATATAACCTTGTCACTTATCTATGTGAGATACATTTTCCCCATATAGTTGGGGAAAACCACATATCACAGTTTGAAGAACAAGCAGACATGAGACCCAGATTCTTCTATTTTGCCAGAAAAAAAGCGATTCAGAAAAACATCAAACCATGCTACTGTTCTCACTTTATTTCACAAAACTTATATTTCCTTGTAAATAAATACTATTTTTAATAACGTAAAATGTTTATTATTTAAATTTAAGGGCTGAATATGAAAAGTATCCTCAGTTTTCATTTCTAATGCAACGAATGTCAACAGATATAAAGAAAAGGTTTTGCACATCCTTGATAAATTATAATAAGAAGAATAAGAGCCCAGATCAGATAACAATGTTTGAAAATTGAACTCTAGATCTAAAGTCTGGTATGGAAAAGTAGTATGACAGGATTATACTGTATACCTATTATTATTAAATAATGGTAAATTACTTTACAAAGTTTTTGTCTTAATGTGCAATGCACACATATGCAGTATGTACATTTTGCATTCCTCTGCACTGTGGTGAGAAAGTAGAATTACCAAAATGAAAAAACAAAGGAGGGGTTCAATTCTGGCCAGAGCACCTCAACTGCAGCCATGCTTCTGTCCATGGAGGCTTATCTGTTGTTAAGACACTTACGTTTCCGTGTAACTTGCAGAATTACACAGACTAGAAAGAAAGGCATGTTGATATATCTCCAAAATTCAGCCCTACATCTCCACAATCAGAGTTTGAGAGCATTATCTTGGTTCTTGAACTCATCATTATTAGCTCCCCAATGTCCCCCCAACCTCCTCTGCCATATCCCCAAGGTGCCACTAATAAGACCAAACAATTGGCTTATATGATATGGGAATTATATATCAATACAACTCACTTTAAAAATGCAGTGAGGGTACCCGATGAAATATCACAAATAAGGTACATCATGTTGAGTAAAAGGAACTTTAAAAACCATATGCTGAGTGTTGCTAGATTCCACAAGCAGCACAAATCCACAGCATCACAGAAGAAAGGTCCAGCAATCTACTAACATAACATCGCAGCCTTGACACCTCTACAGAACATAGCTCTACTCTGACACACACACACACACACACACACACACACACACACAGGGTTTCATGAATCACATCAACTTAAAACATTGTATGAAAGCTTTTTTTAACGTATACAAAACATGAGTACACAATATTAAGGAATCCAAATATGAATACTGATTCTTGCAGAAGATGTAGATGAGTTTTCCTCTGGCCTAATCAAACCTCATAAACTTTCTAAAAGAAAAAATATGGAGTAAGTGTCACAGAGAATTGTGTGGAAAGGTCTTAGAATTTTTCACTCTTGCTCTGTAATTATGAACTGCTATAATTCTGTACAAACGCATTTCCTTGTTTACATAGAAGAAATAATCCTATCTTACAATGGTGTTGAGAAAATTGCATGAGACAATCCAAATTAAGAACTCAATATAATATTGGCTTTATTATCTTATAATTCATAGGTTGAGGAAAATAAATATTGAATGTTTCCCTTTGAAAATATGCTTTCATAAATCTAAAAAGATAGTGTGTCTCTATCAAATTATAACACAAACAAAAAAATTACCATATTATATTTCACTTTATGGAACACACCACTAAGAAACTATATCTGTAGATCACAGGACGAACTTCAGCCAGGCATGAGATTGAAAAACCCAGTGCTGATTCACTGTTTGGACTAAGTCTCTTGTTCTGAGTGATTGTGCCTGCAGAGTTATTAACTGCTGTGTCCGGAGGCACTCGCAGTGGATGCTGCTGGTCTGATAACACATCAGCAAAGCTGGCGCTCCTCCTCTGCGGAAGCAATAAAGGGATACTGCAATAATTGGTCCATCTGTCTTGTGTATGTTGTGTCTTGCTTTTTTAAATGTTATTAAAAGCTGGTTAGCCTGGGGTTGGTGGGGGGGGCGGAATGTTTTCTAGGGCTTATATTCTCCCATTAACAACAACAACAACAAAAATAAAATTTAAAAACCCCAGAAACATTACTTGTACTAATCTCTGTTGCTATTAGGAAGCGCTGTGCTCATTTCCACTCCTAACCACTCTGTGCACCACACAATGAAACACTGCCTGCACCATCCTCGAAAGTGTGGTGAGGTCTGAGTCCACCAGAGCAGCCACTATATTAATCTGTCTAGCTGAAGAAATTCCTCTTTTGCCCTGACTCTCTAGTTTACTGAAGCCTTCTCCTTCTGCAGAACCTGGTCCCTCCTGATACATTTACCCATGTGGAGAGGAAAGTGGTCAACAGGTTCCCAATTCAAAGTAGACAGAACTACTTACTTACTTACAGAACCTATTTACAGACCCTCTTACAGAACTACTACTTACAGAACCTCTGTGGATGGTCTCCTGACAGCCTGGTGATCTTGTGCACTTAGCAGTGCTAGAATCCCTCGGGCACTGAGCGCCTGATCCGACTATCTGCCTCCCATCTCATTTTTGTATTTGTGCCTCAGAGTTTACAACCAAACATTTTGTTTGTGCTCCCAAAGGGACCCAGAGACAATTCAGGTCACTGTTCTACTTTCCTTTCACCAAGGAGGAAGGATGTTGGTGAAGAGCATGATAAGCCATCACTCACTGTAAAGAAGACCCAAATCTGCACAACCAAACTGACAGATAAATGAAGAAAAGAATGATGCTGTCAAGGAATGTGTCTTGCTTGTGTCCACAATGAATGCTCATGGAAGCAGCAGTTAGGAGATGAAAAGACATGTTGCATTGGGTAAATCTGCTCACAAGATCTCCTTACAGGGTTGAAAAGAAAGGAGTTTACTTTGAGGACTAAGGTGCACCTGGCCCAAGCCATCATTTTAAATCACCTCAAATGTATGTGAAGTTGGCTATGAATATGGGAGACTAAAGATGAATCAATGTTTGCTGTCTTTATGTAGGTGGTAAAAGCCACTCTCACCAGCCTCGCAAGCATGTAAGCTCACTGAGGGAAGGGATATAGTTTGGTTTATTGTTCTTTCTCAGCATCAAAAACAAGTGTCTGCATAGAGATGTCCAAGAGCTAGTTATCGAATAAATCATTTAAGAATGGAGGACCTTAAATATGACTGTGGTGCTAGGTGGAAATTACTCATATATAAGCCAATGGTTGTGGCATGGTATGGTAATTACAATAGTCGTGAGTTCAAAAGGGAATTTCCATCCTACAAGGTATGTAATCGTAGGTAAATCATGGCAACTCTGGCTCTGGGCTCCCTTGCCTACAGATCCCGCATGTGCCGATGAGGAGGTGCCCTGTGAGTCTCAGCCTGTTGTGGACCCGTGAGTGTTCCCTGCTCTCCTGTCAGTGGGAGAGATACAGACTCTGCCCTCGTCCACAGTTGGCTCTGTGGATTTCGTTCACTTTGTTCCAAATGAGCCACTGGATCTCTGATTGCTGTCAGCATAACCGGTCATCGGCTGGGGCTTCCCAGCAGTCAGTCAGCGGCCGCACCATGGGGCTGCCAAGTGTGTGCCTGCTGGTTTCGGAACCAGGCCTGGGAGGCAGGCTTGCCACTGCCCCGTCTGTGGCACACCATAAGGCAACTGCTTCAGAGGCTGGCGGACATCAGCCCTCTCCCTGCATGTCCCTCAGTGAGGGTTAGGTTGGAAAGCTCAAAGCTTCAACCCCGGCACAGTCAGCAGCTTATATCATTGTGCCTGCCACCTGTTTCTGTGGATTTCTTGGTTTTGCTTTATTGCTTATTTTAGTGATAATATAGGAGGGAAATTATGATTTCATTGTTTATGAGCCAATTTGCAAAGATTGAGTTTAGTCCCACAGGGAAGGCAAAAATGAATATAGGTTGGGTTAGTGCCCTTAAAATATTTATAATCCAACTGAAAACGCAAATCCTACCAATGAATAAACAAAGATGAGTGCAGCGACCTCCGAGTGCTCAATCTGGAATCACACCTCCACCTGTTGCCCCCTGCTGATGACCATGCGTGCCCTTTAAGGTTGACGGTGTCTGTTCTTCTCACCCTGGGTGGGAAACCACCCAGCAAACACCACCCTGGGTCCTTTCCCTTGTAGCCACCCAAGGGGAGAACAAGGAGAAGGAAGGGGGGGGGAAGGTTTGTAATACCCTGTCTTCTCAAAAATTAATCAACGAAAACATGGCAGCTCATACCCCCGAAATACAAACCCTGCCACTGACGGTTGGGCATTAAACAATATGAAAAGTCCTAGCCTTTCCAATAAAAAGTTGAAATCCAAGGAAGGAAAATAACTCCTTAGAGGCTCAATGCTAGCAAATTTCCAAGCAGAAGCAAGAACGTGAGGTCTCTGCTACAAGCCCTGGGCCCTTTCTCCTGTCGGGAGTGAGCAGCGAGCCTCATAAGGAGTCCACAGACCCCAAGTCTGAATCTTAGAAATCTTGATCCTAACCCTCTCCTGCAGGGGTGCACAAGGTACAGGCCGTATGACAACTCACACACTCTCCCTGACCCAACACTTCTCTAAACCACCAGCTGCACAGGCCCGCCGGCCAGAGCTGTGCCCTGTCTGAGCAACTCTCCAAGCCGCCAGCGTGTGTGGTGAAGGACCACCAGGGCATGCCCGTTTGTGTCACTGCACGGGCAGACACTGTAAAGTGGCCACAGATACTTTCAGCCTTTGCTTAATTTCTCAGGGGAGTAATACTATTACATAAGAATAAGGAGGGGATAAGGAAGGATTCCCTCTCTCTAACACCCATTTTCTGCCCTTGCCTGTCTTCCATGCAGTCCTCAGAGAGCTGAGCCTAGCTGCTGTCTCCTCAGTGATCCCATTTGTACTCACGCTGCTGATGGTGACACAGACGTCTCCGTCCAAGCCCTCTCCTCTCAGCTCCACGGTGGTTGGATTTGGTGCAGCAAATTGCTTACTAGGGCCTCATTGGCTATCTCCAGTTTGAAGGGCTGGACTCCACCCCTAGACTCCCAATCATGCAACTGACACACAAGCACATGACTGCCACAGTAGAGAGCCTCGTCTTTCTCCCTGGGAGATGCTGGTGGTTTCAAACTGCTGACCTTCTCAGTCCAACTCAGAAGCACTACACCACCAGGGTTCCTGAAGGATGGGATGGAAGATGCACCCAGGAGGTGTCCATTCCTCAACAGGGAGCTTGCAGCCTGGTGGGGTGAGACCATGCCGCTAAGTTGTTCGGAACCAATATGTGAGGATTGGTCAGTTTGCTGTCCTCTAACTTAAAAATTAACCACCCCACAAAGGGAGAGGGGGAAGCTTACCATCAGAAAGAAGGAGGAACCTACAGTGATGTGTACCCTTTGGGCCCCGAATTCCTCTGCTGAACCTCCTTGCTCTGACACACAAGTGTGACATTAGACATGGCAAATGACGGCGAGAGATGGTGGCAGCAGAACTGGCAGACCCAAGGTAACCTCCCTGCACCAAGGAGTAAGAAAGCCAAGGGCCTCGGGCAGACTGCAGGCTGGTCGAGAAGATTCCTGCAGACACTCCATCAAGTTCCCCTAGGTTTCCTTGGGCCAAGGCTTGCCGGCAGTCATAAGAGCTTCCCACTGGAAGAGCCAGAAGAGCGTTGCGGCACTTGTCTGAGCAGAGTGCAGACCAGGCTCGGGGCCAGAAAGAGGGGTGCTTCTGAGCATGACTGAGAAGAAGCTGTCCCGATCACAGAACTGTGTCCTGAGTCATTTGTATTTTGAGTTGCAACCTATTAACTCCCTAGTAAACTTATAATTGGAGAACTGTCTGTGGGTTATATGCGACTATTGCAATGAATTATTAAACCCAATAGAAAATTAGAGAGCTATGGGAGAAGTTCGTGTCAAAATTAGCCTAAAATTAAAATCAAGAAATAAATCAGCATCGTGCTAAGGCTGACGGTGATTTCCTTCCCTCCCCCTTGTGGCTTTAGACAAGGCCAGATGCCATAGTCAGGCCACATCTACAAGGCATCTATCTTCACAGACTGAAAAACCCAAGGAGCCACCCTGACTCAAGGCAACTGCTTGTGTGTCAGATTCGAACTGTGCTCCATCGGATTGTCAAGGACTGGCACTTTGGATGCAGCTTCACAGACCTTTCCTGTGTTTTCCACCCAGGGACTGTGACCCCAGATGCAGTCAGCCTCCAAGAAAACTCCTGATTTCCACCTGCTGGAAAAAAAGTTTGAAAGCATTCTTTCCTTAACACTCCACTCGCCCCTGCCCCCACCAATCCATCAAGAAGCTCTACATTTAAAAAAAAAAAAAAAAAAAAGAACTGAGCGGCTATCTACTTCATTGGCATTACCTAAAACCTATCCTGAGCGCCCACCTCTCCCAGCCATAGCCAGTGAAAGAGACGCTGTCCGCTGTCCTTCAGCTCTTGCTTGCCAATCGGCCACAGTGAATGGTGGCTAGGCTGCCATGGAAGCATGATTTCAATGCTCACCGGAGCAAAACCCTGCCGAGGCTCCCCGCTACCCACAGCCCCCACCACTTTCCATGTCCCCGACTCTGGGCTTTGCATGGGGAGGAGACATTTGCCTGTCCCTGGTGCCCCAGTGATTTCCTTCCCTCCTGCCTCTCCTCCCTTCCTATTGCTGCCACAACCCCCTCAGGCTCGATAGAGGACCAGCTCGACACGTGCTGCCAGAAGCAGCAGCACCAGAACCTGATCCCCATGACCCATGAGAGAGGCTCACAAAACAAGTTGACATTTGGTTCTGGGTTCCACCTGGGTGCCCAGTAGTAACAAACTTCAGAAATCATCATGTACTCTCCCCCAAGCCAAGAGGTAAGCCTGGCCACAGACCCCAGGTCAGAGGCCCATGAAAGGAACCCCCCACACAGACAAGGGGATGCGAGCAAGGCCTCAGAGGTGAGGTCAGGAGCGTGGGATGGAACACGGGGAAAAGTCTGGAAGACCTACGCCGGAGTCTGGCCTGCAGCTGCCCAGTCCACCCCCAGCCCACATGAGGAGCCAGCATCTATTTGTATAGGTCATTTTTCTAGCATCTCTGCTTACACGGGGCCTCTGAGAGCAGAACTGAGAAGTTGCCACAGATTGGACAGCTGCATACTTCGTAGGGAAAAGCGCAACATGGAAATGCAGGATCCCATGTTCAAGTACGTTACAGATGTCAAGGTCCACACGTGGACCTCAGAGCACAGGGCCCCCGGTGACACACCCTGAAGCCAGCCGTGGACTCGGAGACCTTTTAGATCAACTCGCTCCAATTATTTAGTGACGTGTGAACGTCTTCAGCTCACTGTTACCATGAAGAGGCAACGCACAGAAGGGGATGCAGCTGGATTCAGGTGTACAGTCCTCCCCTGGGGCTTAGTTGTCCTCAGTGCGAAGTGCTACCACCTGCCAGCCAGCTGTCCCCCTGCTGCAGCACTCCAGGGCCAGAAATCTGCTGGGGCCAGGCAGGAGCACATCTTGAACCCAGGATGGCATTTTAAATCTCACTCTGGGGGACTGTTTCCTAGGGAATCTGAATCCTTTCACATACCATCGCCAAAGGTGACTCACAGCAGCGCCCGGATGTGGCAGCCTTTTGTCCACAAGGTGGCACTGTTGCTCATGCATTCCAAAACCTGAACCTTGACTTTTGTTTATGGGATTTTGGCCTTTTCTTCGATTATTTTACAGTTCAAGAATAATGCCACCTGGGAAAACAGTATATCATTGTCTTGGTGCAATGATCATTCAAAAAGAAAGGACTGCTTACAGTCAAAATCCTGGGTTAGTGTTCATCAAAACTAGACAGGACAGAACTTGGTCAAATCGTTATTTTTATTAAACATTCATTAAGCAATGGGAAATCAAAAGTGTCTGTTTAATTAGCTTATATTGATTCTTGGTTTGTGACTTTTTAAATTCTATAGAAAGAATAAAGCAGTGATCACTGAGGGGAAACCCAATATTTCAGCCCTGTTTAGGAAACATTCAGAAATACAGTAGAAAATCATCATTCTCTATAAACCCACGATTATAGCTTCAAAAAATAACTAAGTCCCTAAAAATGGCCACAGAAGTTCTGTTTTTGATCTCCAACTCACCACTATCTATTTGAGTTGAATGCCTTTTTGGATTTGAGATCTGGCTTCTTGAGAGATGGGCCACCGGAGGGACCGGCACTACGGCATCATGGAGCAATCTGTCATGTCCACGTGGTGAGGCCGACGCACAGGGACACCTAGAAATCCACAAGGGCGAATCCAGGAGTGTCCAACCAGCGATGATTTTGCCTCCCAGTCCAACAAGCACTAACAGAGCAGGCATGACCTTAGGCACCCTGACAAGCCGGACCCCACAAACCCAGCAATCTCTGAGGCATCTGGGGTGTCATGATTTGGGAGGAGAATTCTAGGAGCACCTAATGAACCGAGGCTAAGGAAGTGTCCACCACCCCACAATGTATAAATCAGGCTCCCCAAAAAGAAGGACCTCTTCTAAATGTGCACTCTGTTGGGTTGAGAAACCTACTTTGAAATAACCAGTGTCTTCCTCTCCACTTCTTAGGGTGACAAGCAACCTGTTATCAATCAGTTATAATACTGTGTGACACCTAGATTCTGAACATAACACAGTTATAGGCTGTATTATAGCTAATGTGCCATCTGCACTTCTGTGTCTAATTGAGACTGCGGTTTCTTTTCTTCTAGGAATTGTATCTGAAACCCACAGATGTAATAGAAATTATCAAATGCCATTATGAAGTTGCAGGTCTATTATAGGTCTACTGAGGTTTAGAATAACAAGCTTGCTTATAAAGTTGCAATCACCTGGCTTTCTGTCATCCTTTGAAAATCTCGTGTAGAAATCAAAATAGAAAGAACTCCGGTATCATCACATTCTGTGCGATACCCTGCAGGAGAACCGGGAGGCAGTATCGTCTGCAGAGAAACGCAGCTTTGCTCAGAGAGACCCAGGAGTCGGTGTCAAAGGTCGGGCAAGCGCCTGCTGGGAGGACCGAGAAAAGCCGCGGGGCTGAAAAGAGTTCAAGTGAGTTTGGTCAGCAGAGCGAAGTATTGCTGGCCCGTTCTACGAAGTGAAGAAGTTGCAGGCATTCGCCCCAAGGAAGTTCACAAAGGCCATGCAGAAGCAGAGGGCTTCCAATGGCACGCAAAGCTACAGGCAGAGCTGCCCAGGTGGCTATCAGGGACCTTGTGTTCGCACCTTTGGCTGAGTCCTACAAGGTCGGGAGAACAGGGCTTTACTTGTCTTTCCCAGGTACCCCTGTCGTTCATGGTCATTCTCTCACCATCATCCACTGGATTCCAGTTCACAGAAACCTTATCAGACAGAGTAAAACTGTGCCAGAGGGTTTCCAAGACTGGAAATCTTTATGGGACTAGGAAGTCTTGTCTTTATCCCCTGGGAGGGCTAGTGGTTATGAACGGTCGACATTGCGCAGACCACAGAAGGATATGTTTGAATCGTGCTGCTGGAGAAGAAGATTGAAAGTACTGCTAAAGATTGAAAGGCTGCTAAGATGACCAACAGACCTGTCTTGGAAGAAGTACAGCCAGAGTGCTCTTCAGAGGCAAGCATGGGGAGATGTCGTCTTACAAGATTCAGATGAGTCACCATAGGAGCCCAGTCCCTTCAGAAGGCGACCATGCTTGGTAAAGCAGAGGGGCAGTGACAAAAGAGAACAGTCCTCACGGAGATGGACGGGCATGGCGTCTGCAAGGATGGCCGGCCTCAGGCAGAGGAACAGCTGTGAAGAAGATGTGCATTGTCTGTTGTGTGTGTGTGCATACCTGTGTCTCAAAGATAATAAATAAAGTTAAAATCAAAGAGAGAGAGAAGGCCATAGGGTTACCCATCACATCTACACATTTGTCTGAGTGGATATCAAATGAGGAACTGCAAAATGAAACAGACTTGGGTTTTCTTGAGACAGATAAATGTGTTTCAAATAAACAAACAAGAAATTCACAAGGATTGGATTTTTAGAAAAAAATAATTGGCGACTAACAATCCTAACAATCAATTCCTTAGTTTGGACATTGCTTACACACACACACACACACACACACACACATATATATATCATATTATGGGGAAAATAACTAAGGGTCACTTTTTTAGGTGACTTCTATCCACTAAATCCTAATCCCCCTAATTTTAGCATCTCTCAGAAACCTCCCACAAGACAATGTACAAAACAGGAAACTGGAAATAGAGAAACAATTTTTCTTAAATGTATCAATTTGAAGTAGATACAGTGTATCCGAAAAAGATGTAGGACATGTCACTTTGCCAACAAATCAGCTTTGGCATGCTAATGAGCTCATATTTCAGCTCCCTGCCCAGGAGTCCATTGTGACTCACACAGTCCCTAAAGGGCAGGGAAGAACTGCTCCTGTGGGTTTCTGAAACTGTAACCCTTTACAAGAGTAGAAAGTTTCCCATTACTCCCACAGAGCACCTTGTGGTTTTGAACTGCTGACCTTGCAGTTAGCAGGACAAGGCGCAACCACTATGCAAGCAGGCAAGGCTCCTTGATGACATCATATCAGCATTGGACAAACCCTCTAAGGAATCACTTCAAAGTTACCTGAGAGCAGAGTAGATACAATAATAGACACGGGTCGCCGACTGCTGGCAGACATCAGAAAACAGTGGCTGCTCACACAGGAAAAGGGCACGCTGCAGACCCTGATCAGGATAGTCAGCCTCCCCAACCTTGATTAAATAACCATCTGATCTTGACGTCATTCCCATGGAGGACTTCTGTTATAGCAGCATGAGGTACCCAATACACCAGGAAAGATGTTAATGGGACAAAATCTCCTGGGTTTTTGTTTTTTTTTTACCATGATTGGGGAGATTGGAACTTAAACACTTTGAGTGATTAAAAGTAGAAGAACATCTCTACAACTGATCACAGAGCCTATTATTTTTGCATATCGGTGCCTCTAGAAAGAAAAACAAAAGAGAGAGACTACATTAGACGAGAAGCAAGCAATCATCCAGTGGAACACACTTAGGGAGGTTTAAAAGTTCTCAGTTGCTAATGAGCTCTTGTGAAATCAGTTGTCTGACCCTTACCGGCAGATGATTTCTCAGCCTGATGGGCAATATTTTTGAGTGGGTCAAGTTATACTCTAAGCTGAACAGAGCAAATCTGCCTCATTTGTCACTGGAACGTGGGGCTCAGCTGCCTGGCACGGCCACTTCTTGGTTTGCTGCTGTGAAAGAAATGTGACAGGCTTTTTGAAACACCGGATTCATAAATGCTAACTGTCTGGACCTAAAGCTAAGCAACACCAGGTACTGTGTGCTGTGGCTGCTTGAGTCTCCACACTATCTGTCCACGTGAAATCAAGGGGAAGTACCCCACTCAACTGGCATGCCCCTGGACAGGCTATAAACTAAGAAAGCATGATGGATGCGTTGCTGGGCCACATACCAGTGCCCAGTGGTTATAGTCTTTGTTCTCCAATGAAGCCATTTAAAATCAAGCACATGATCAACTCTGAGACAAAAACTGATGACGTACCTAGCTTACGATTCTTGCTAAAAGTTATAAGTTAAGGCAAAGTTCTTTGACTCCTAGAAAATTTAGATGGGGCTTACATTAGATTTCTGGAGTCTGGCCCTTTGCATCCTACTAGTAGTATAGGAAGGAAGGAAGTTAGTTAAAGGGAGTTAATTAAATTATGAGCCTCACGGTCCTCACTTACAAAATGAAGATGCTCGTTATCCTCAATTATTAGATTGAAAAAATAGAGCCCTGAAAGGAAATAAAGCTCAATTGCCTTAAAGGAGATTTGAACTCAGGTATTTTAAAGGACATGTTCTTTATAAAGTCCAAAGGTAGCTCTCTATTTTTTTCTACTGTGTTCATTAATATTTCCTCTCCATTATATCAAAACTAGCTCTATAGCATGCATAAAAGTCATCTTCTAAAAATTATATAAGTGCAAATATAAATCCATGATTTATTATCATTATCCGGTGTCCAGTGACACCATTGCCAACCCTGAGTGCCACATCCCACATTCCGTGCAGTATAGATGATGGGACATGAGAACCTGCAAGGCCCACAGAGGTTAACCTGGATAAGCCATTTCATGTTATAGATGCAGAACTTCAGGGTTAAGTTATGTCTTGTGCTTAAGTCTGAACCATTCGTTGTTTTTTTTTTTAGATCCGGTTTCTGTTCACGGGCCACCTTGACCTCCTGAAAGCCACCTAACAATATCTTACAGAATGGAGACCGCTCGAAGTGCATTTTCCCCATTCAAGTCACTTAAGGATCTTTTGATGCTGCCCTTATTATAATACCAATGGTAAAGGGAAAACAGAAACGGAGAATTTAAGTAAATGTCATAAGAGTCGTAAAGCACCTAGCAAAACTCAAACATTAAGCCAAGTCTTCAGGCTGAAAATCCATTGTACTCTCACGGCTCCTTGCAGCCTTCATTTAAATTCCAAGCAGCCCCACTGCTTTCATACCAGCCACAGGCATTTTTAATTTTAAAGAAGAACATCAGGATTCCCGTAGATTCATGACTTCCTTTGATTGGCAGTCGAGGTACCTTGACCAGAGATCGGTGCTCACGCCTGTACTGGGGGATGGTCTCAGGCAGTGTCCTCACCATGGCCGCACGGCCCCGCATTCCCAAACAGTCGCGGTCTCCTGCACCCGGCCTTGGCACACTGAGGCTATTTGCAGGCTCTGGGGTCCATCTTTTGATAGCCCCAACAGTGGCGGTTTCATTGCTTCTTTAAAGGTTTCCAAATACACAGTTCTTTTTCCCTAGGAGAAACCTTGGTTGCACCTCATATGTTCCTTAGAATTTTTTTTTAATTGGGGGCTTGTACGACTCATCACAACCCACACATCCAGCCATTGTGTCAAGCACTCTTGCACATGTCTTTCCCTCACTGTTCTCGAAACACTTGCTTTTTAAGTGCGTCGCTGGTATCCGTTCCTCCTTGTTGTTCCTCAGAATTTCAGATAAAGACTGTGGCTTTCCCAGCACTTCTGTTGATTTCTTCTGCAGTATTCTCTTTGACCTTCCTTAAGGTCAGATGAGAGAAGGGACTCGCAGCTCCCTCTCGCCTTTGCTCTCCAGGTTTCCCTCACCCACGTAGCTTGACTCCCAACCATTCACAGACTGACTTCATCACCTGGAATTCCTAAGTGGCCTCGGGCAGAGCAAGACCAAGACTGGGAAAGACCCAAGTTTACACACTGGGAGGACGTCAAACTGGAGGTAGGTGCACTGTCCATGCCCAGTCTCATCGGCAGAGCATATTGAACAAACTGGAAGCCGCTGCACACCTAGAACGGATTTCAATCGACTAATCCTTCCACAGCAATCACCACTGGCTTCATAGAAAGAAAACTCAATGATCTTGGCTGGTTTTTTGTTTATTTCAGGCTTCTGCATATTCTATTTTTCTGCCTAGAATGGTCTTCCGTTTTCTCCCTTTGTCCTCCACAGATGATTCTGAAACATTCTTCAAAACATATTCCATTCTCTTATAGGAAATCTTCCTTAACTGTCCAAATAGAAATTAACATGCTGTACTTGGTCTTACCATATTCTTTTACATACTTTATATGATTATCAAATATTATGACTTCCTTATACTCTGCCTCCCTCAGAGCTGCCATATACTAATGAGTGGGACAGTATGAGGCACATACTTAAGATGCAGTATAAACGTATTAATCTGAACTAAACATCATACACAAACTTACAGTTAAATTTTATTATTTAATGTTTAATCCCCAGCTGAGGCTGGTTTTAATCACCTATATTTCATGAATTTACCTAATAAGGATGTTAGTTGTACTTCATTATTCATTTGGATAACATATTTATTACCTAACTTTTACAATACATTATAAGGAGAGATTCCAACAAATGGATTAACAGTATCAGCAAGATTGAAAATAAATTAACATTTTGACAACCAAGCAACTTTAATTTCATTACTTTTAGGACTATCTAATCTTTCTCATGCAAAGAGCATAAGATGTTAGAAAAATGATCAACCTTCACAGGAAACATACCTCACTATTAAATAATGTCTACACTAATGTCAGTGACAGGAAAGTATCTGTGAGAGTTACATAATCTGCTATCTATTTGAGGATTAAGAATATAGGGATGGAGTCTACTCTGTCAATCCGGAGGTAGCCAATGAGACCTCTGTGTGGGCATGATCTTCTCCTGAAAATTCTGGGAAATCTGCTACTTCCTTCGTGCAGGTGGGAGACAACTCGCTCTCTCTGCTGACTTCCCTGGAAGACATTGCAGCTGACAAGACACATGGAACTGCCCTAGTGCCCTGAGCCATACAAGCCACATGGATGTAACCAGACCTCTGAAGCCAGAGAAGCCACAGAGATACCCCTGCTGGCGCTAAGATGCTTACAATGTCACTCGACTCAAAGACTTTCTACCTACTGGCTTGTGATCATCCTGCATTGGCTTCATTGCATGTGTTCTGTGAGTCTGAAGAGGAGTTTATTCATTGGTATCAGACACATGGTCTGAAATCAGACACATGGTCTAACATCAGACTTAAGGCCTTGGAACTAGTTTGGGATATTTTCATGGTGTACAATTACAATTTATATAAAAATTTATTTTACATACATGAGTGCCTCCATGAATTTGTTTCTCTAGCCTACCCAGACTAACACAGTATCTGTAATTCAACATAGAAGGCCAGTTAATTCAATTATTCTTCCAATGTATGAACCAATTCTGAATGCCAAAGGTGTACAGACAGAATTTCTGTTCCTTAGAGGCAGGGGTGGCAAAATTTTGCCCCACATACTCTGGACATGTGACATCATATTTTGTAGAGCTTGAGAGGAATGAGTAAGACCTTCAAAGAAATCTGTTTGTGCAGTGGTTTCAAGAATGGACTCAAACCTAATATGATTATGTGTATGATACAGAACTGTGTGATATTTTGTTCACTCAGTCTAGTCTTAGTTGAAATCAACTTGGCAGCTTCTACTAATAAAAATAACAAGTACTAAATAAGATAATTATTCTCCCCCCACCCAACTGCAGAACTTCTGGCAGAATAACATCTATTATATTCTTTTAAAATAGATAGATAGATAGATATGCATATATTTACCAACATCTCCTGAAAGAAACATTCTTCTTATATGTGGAAAGAAAAAGATTATTTTGGAGATAGCAAATGATGATGAGATCATATTTTACAATAATGAGGACTATGAAAGTCTTACAACATTACTTTTTTATTGGTCTTCATAAGGTTTGGGCTAAATGTATGCATGTTTTTGATGCAATAGTAAATAATATGCACATGGCTGTAATAATACCTAGCAGGAATGTGAAAACCCTGTCTCTTAGACAATAATATATGTACTGTATATTCATCATATACAACAAAGTTATTTCTCAGAGGAACACCATTGGAAAGTTTAACATTAATACTTGATTGTCTACAACTGTATAGCTGCCTCAATAAGCCAGAGGACCTCTTAAAATTGATAACTTATTTTCCCAGCAGAGAAACAGCACCAGTTCCAACCTCAGGCTAGCTATTAAAGACTTGAATAACATTCTGCAAAGATGGTTTTAAGAAGAATTGAACTGCAGATGCTCACCATAAATTTGCAAAAGTGCGGTGATATTTAGTAACATGCAGAGAGTCATGACACCAAGTTGTTAGAGTGCAGAAACAGAAGCCTAATTCGCACCTCTATGGGCTGTAGGACATTTAAACAATAAACCTAGGCATTTAGAAAGGACAGTATTGGGAGTCCTGTGGTGTGCTCTGCTAAAATTGTCTGAGACGGTGCAAATGCTGGATTGCTGTCAGGTGCAGCTAGAGAGCAACCCTGTGGAAAGGAACAGTGTACAGCCCTATGCCATCCTCACAACTGTTCTGCTTCAGCCCGCTGCTGCAGCCCCTGGGTCAAGCCCTCACGTCCAGAGTCTTCCTCTTTTCATTGCCTCTCCACTTGATGAACCAGGATGTCTTTCTTCAGGAGCTGCTCTCTCATGCACTTTGGGAAAATGTCTGAGATACGAGATACCGGGATCCCTAAAACAACACTGGGGACATCCTCCTGGTCAGAGATGTTTTCACTGAAAAAATAAGTAGACGGGGCTGAGCCCTGGTGGTGGAAATGGTTGAGTGAGGGACTGTGGCCTGCAGGCTTGGCGGTTCAAATCCAGGGGGCTCTCAGGAGCAGCGCTGGGTAGCTCCCACGACCACCAGAGGGCAGAGATGCCCCCCCAAAAAATAAGTAGACAAGCTGATTCGATGTTCTCTTTACCTTGTTTTCCAGCAGCACACAAAATTCACTTAAAGATTCATATCCTACCAAACACCAACACTGATATCTAAATACTTAACATGTTCAGAAGTTTTATAAGTAAAATATATGTACTGCAGTAGACTTTGAAGTGCGTGAACATGTTTCCCTAGAAGGCAAAGCTCTGTCTCCTATACAATGCTTTGAAGACCTCACATTTTTAAAAAAGCAAGCCTACTTCCGTAGTTGAAAATGATAGGTGGTTTATTCTTTACCTCTCCCAATTTAGAAATTATATATATATATATATATATATATATATATATATATTCAGCTGAAAGTTAAACCAAGGGGGATCCTCTTTTCTGTTTCTTAATAGAGGCCAGCACCTATTGGCTTCATTTAACCCTTCATTCTCTGCTGATTGAAGAGTTCTTCTTTACAGCAAATCTCATTCAGCCATCCTTGAGTCCTAGTCACGTCCTGGTACATAGAGTTCTGCTCTCAATTAGATCTAACTGGACTCATTGTATTCACCTGCTTCAGCCAGAAACATAGTCCATAGGTTAATTTCTAAGAGGCTGTCAGCAGGTTTTGCTGAGCAAAGGCCTACGTCCTTTTTATAAACTTCTCACTCTGTGGCTTCTCAGTACCTATTGATTTCAATGCAGAATGCCCCAATAGGACAGAGTAGAACTGCCCTGTGTGTTTCTGAGGCTGTAACTCTCTAGGAGCAGGGAGCCTCTGTGTCTTAAAATGACTAATCTCTGAGAAACTAAACAATGATTTCCCACTCTTAAATGGCCCTACTCTTTTCATTGGGAAAATATGAGCAATGATTTATGAACACCTTTAAACAAAAGGAAAAAAATGAAACAACTAGCAAGAATATTAAATACCATTTGTTATACCACAAAGCAAGAAAGACTATATTTCAAAGTAAATTATAAAATGCAATGGTCCTGCAGTCAATTAAGCTGACCGTCCTTCTCCTCCTCGTGGGGGTTGGTGTGCACTGGCTGCAAACAGCAAGCCTCCTGGGTAAAGTCTACAGTCTCTTGGCCTGTAGAGGCTGCCCTAAGGGACCGTGGAGACAAATAACCCTTGGCTGCTCTTTAATGCCTTGGGCCTAGCCAATTTCTACTCTCCCTAAACAAAGCACCAAACGGTGCTTGGGAAACCTCAAGGCACAGTGGCTAGAGTCTACATAGGCCAAGTTATCATGTCCACCCACACCAAACTTCAAAACAAGGAGCATGTGATTGAGGCCTTACACAGGGCCAAATTCAACTTCAAGATCCACATCTCCAAGAAGTGGGGCTTCACCAAGTTTAGTGCTGATGAGTTTGAGGACATGGTGGCTGAGAAGCGCCTCATCCCTCATGGCCGTGGAGTCAAGTACATCTCTTACCGGGGCCCCTTGGACAAGGGGCAGACCCTGCATTCATGAAGGCCTAAATAGCCCTGTGTTGCCTCATTTGTACCCACCACATAAAATTGAAATTCCTGATTAAAAGAAAGAAAAGGAAAAAAAAGCAATACTACACATGATTCCTGGGTTTATGGAAATTAAAACTTTTGAGAAAATTTATATACTTAGAAGTTAATAATTATAGAACAACACAAAAAATCATTTCTAGCACCAAAATCTGTAACTTGGTGAAACACCTATAGATACACTAGAGGAGCACTGGGAAGTAGGAATGTAATGTGAACTGTATGTCTAATTTTATTTATTAGCCAAGATAGAAATAGAAATAAGTAAAATTGGGCTGAGCCCCAGTGGCGTAGTGGTTGTGCGCGGGACTGCGGCCCACTGGGACGGAGGTTCAATTCCAGCAGTGGGGCTGGGCCTCCTACTCCCACCACCGGAGAGCAGTGATGCCAAATAAATAAATAAATAAATAAAAAATAAGAATAAGTAAAATTAATGTTGTAGCTAGCCCAGCATATGTAAACTATCTTCTCTTCAGTATGCAATGATAACTAAAACATTGGCATTCTATATTTGTCATATTGTGTCTTCAAACTTTGGCATGTGTTTTACTCTTAAAGCACTTATTAATTTGGATTAACTATACTTCAAACGTTTAGTGATCACATGGGGATAGTGACTACCATACTGCATGGCAGGTGCAACTTGCACTCAGAGAAACAAAGTCTTCAAAATCAAAGTATATATTCAATACATATATCAGTCATAATACCCTGCAAACACCACCAAGATCTGTACCCACATTTCTTCAGAGGGATCTTATTCTCAAATCCAGAGGGAGAAGGATGGTCAAAGAAATTCAGACTTCAGAATAACCCAGAGAGAGTTTCTTCGACATACTTCAGAGGGAATTGAATGGAAACATCACCCAGCAAAGGTTATACTCAGCCATTGCATCTGGTTTCACTGTAACCCTTTAAAACAGCAGAAAAGCACATTAGTCTGCTGTACTTGAGTTCCTGTGCCTGGGAAGCAAAATCTTATTTCTTCCGTTTCAGTAGAAGTCAGTTAGATATGTATTCTTAAAAATCATCATAGTAAAAATGATTTGGAAGTGCTCAAGGGGCAGAAGGAAAAGAAGATAATAGAAATGTTGGAGAAACCCTTAGACTGCAATGATCTTTCTATATAGATCTGAAAGGGAAAGTCCTGTTTGCTTTTACCTGAGGGAAAGGTACTACCATGGGGGTGAAAAATTATTCCTTACTTTGATGTACTTTTGTACTTCAGAGATAGGTCTGATTTGTTTTTCTTATTTATGCATACACAGAGCCTCAAGTTGCAGTAAATGTGGGCAGCTTTTGCTGCCCAAATACTCACATTTTCCTAAGCAATGATATACATAGCTATAAGCCTCCACCAGGCTCCTACTTATAATTATGAATAAGTGTTAAGTAATGAATCCCTTGATTCAAAACATCTGTTCCCAGCGCGCTCACTGTTTCTATTCTCACATTCCATAAGTCATAAATAGACATGAGGTACTGAACATACTTCAAACTCATTTGAGCACTCATTTCCTCCCAGCCCTTTCTTGGCTACACAGTTGAGTCAAAGCAACTAGAAGCAACAGATGGACAGAAATTAAGGCAAAAATGAAAAATAGGCTAGCAAATTTCAAGCAGGTCCCACTTAGTGGAGATCTGAATAGCTCTATTCACACGAGCCACAGTTTCATCTAAGCAGGAGGAATCAGGAGGAAACACATCAAGCACGCTCTTTCTTTCCCTGCATCATCTTGACCATAGCTAGAATTCTGTTTGGGCTACACCAGGTGCCACTCAGCTAGAAATACAAGTAGCCAAGTTCCAGTTGCTTATTTTCCCCTCCTTACCTCAGTGATCTAGTTCAACCTCTCCCGAATGCATCATCTACATACACATGCAAGGAAGCCTTAGAAAATTCCTAAAAATTCCTTTAAAAAGCCTGAAAAATAGGAAATTGAACTTTAAAATTAACTGAATTTTCCACAAACCTCTGAAACCCCCTGATGGTAGATTTGTTTGTTTGTTTGTTTCTGGGGAAAACAAGAAAGGAAAAAATTTCCTTTATCACTGAACTGTGGCCTCATGAAGTCCATTCATAGAAAATTTTTCATTTTATAGAATTGACTTGGAATTTCATGTGACATGAGCTTGCCCAGTCATATATTAAACACTCTCTTTTATCCAGATTAATTTACCGAACCCTTAGTGAATGCAATTTCCAGGAAGAATTCTCATTGAGAATACTTGCCATTTACTATAGAATAAAGTAGATCTGAGTTTCCCAGGTTTTGTCCTTACTAGGGAAGTCACTATGCCACGCAGTATTGGCCTAATTTAGATCAATCGTCCCTGTGCATTTTTCTGAATGATTCTAGTGTGAATTATCTGAGTCTCTCTTCAGCTCTAATATCCCACTAAGCTCTGATTTCTCTAAAACCAAGTAGTCTTTGCTGTTGGAGTCTCATCTCCCACCATCCACGATTTCCCTCCGGCATCTGTGTGACAGTTAAGAAGTGACTGTATAGGATTACACTGCCATGCCTCTCTGCCTGTTTTCTTCATCTGAAGCACTGATGCTTGCCTGGAAATAGACAGGTGACCATGCAAAAGCCAGAATCCATGTTAAGCAGAAAAAGCCTTCCAGAAAAGGGAAGCACAAATATTTCCCATTAACGGAGAATATTAGAAAAGGTGAAAGGCTGCTCTACCAAAGGCAGAAAGCGAGGCAATTTCGGTGAGTCACAGGATTCATTATAAGTGACTCAGCCTAGAAGGCTGCTCAGGGCTTTGCCGCAGATCATACTCTGGCTCCATGTAAGGGATTCTGACACCATCTTCTGTGTGTTCAACACCAAACATAAGCAACCCAGTTGCCATCCAGTAGATCCCAATTCACGGAGGCCCCTGTCCGTCAGAGTAGTACTCTGTTCCCTCGGCTTTCAAGTGACGGAGCTGCTCCAGGCGGAGAGTGGCAAGTCTTCTTTCAGGTACCTATGAGTGGGAAACCTCTAGGCTTTCAATTAGTAGATGGACGTCCAGCCATATGTGCCACCAGGGAGTGCCCTGATGTCACAAGAGTAGTGGTGCAGAATTCTAAGACTACAGTCTTCATCCAACCCATATATTGCATATTTATTCATGCTGCCACAGCCTCTAATACTGTTTCCCCAAAGTAGTGACAACATCTCATGCACAGTAAGAGATCAGCAACAACCAGAGGCCATGAACTTCTATACAAATTCAATAAACACTTGATAAATACTTAAGAGGATGAATTGGATTGTATTATGTTGTCTTTATTACTACTTGAAGGATAAACAGCTATGTAGTTTTAATCATTTAATTAACTATTTATTATTATAACGCTGTATAAGTAAGAAACTAGGATATTCAAGTCTGATTTATAACTCTGAGGCTTTATTTCCACACAAATAAACCATCAGTGTCTACCTAAGATGGAATACAAAAATCAAAATAAAAATCTTGATGCAGCAGTATACAATTCACTCTTCCTTTGAACATAACCCAGTTTTTTTTTATAGAACAAAGGGGAATCAGAATGCAAGTAAGAGAGAGTGGGGGAAAGTTCTGATACTGAGAAAAGCAACATCACAAAAGTAATTTCTGTTTTGTTCAATGCATTTAAATTATATCATATACTAATGTGTCCTTTCTTGGTAATTCAAATTAGACCTGAAAGGCCTTGTAGAATAAATCATGGCACCCAAAATCAATATTTCCTTTCAATGTAATTAGACCACAGCCCTCACAGCTATCAGATGCTGGCATACAGCAGAGCATATGAATGCTAGGATGATACATTCTGATTCTGGGGGGTGAGGGGGAGAGGGGTGTTATGGGTTCTCTTCTCTTGACATAAATCTTAAAGGAGTAGGTTGAAGGCCTAAGTACATCTGGCTAGGAATTCTAGCCTTCTCACTGCCATTACTTTGATGTGTGACCTGGGCCAACTCACTTAAGGTCTCACTGCTTTACATGCTCCATCCATACAAGTAAGTTTTGAGTCAGATAGTCTTTAAGGTCCCTTAAAACTTTATCATTCTATGATTTTAAATGTTTCTCTGCTTCAAGAGGACAAACTGTGTTCTATTCCACAACTATTCCTGGTTGTACACTTCCAGGTACTGCATGAAAGGGGAAGAAACATAAGGAATTGTTTTTGAACCTTCTTGACTAATACTATTTCACTAATTGTTGTTATCCCTCCAAATTAGATAGCTCATACTTGGATGTTTTGCACATTTTCTGGATATATTTAGTACCAGTTACCTACACAAAATGTTACTTTAAAAAAATTTAAGACTCCAGTGAGTGCTTATAACCCAGGCACAGTAACCAGCTCAGATGATTTCTCCTCCATGACACTGACCCACGCTATGGACGCAGTGTGATATGTTGACCTTTGGGTGATAGACTAATGCTCTTCTTCCATGCAGGAAACCTCCATGCCATGCCTACTCAACATAACCCACATGCAGCCATGCCCCACCTGGCAGTGGAGATTTGCATTTTGCTTTGAAGAGGTTTCAGCTATGTCCAAATGAAGAAGGCCAAGAAAGTCCTGCTGATGTAGTTCTGAAAATCAGCCAATGAAAACACCATGGGGCAAATTGGTAGCTTTGCAAGTGGTCACTGGGACCTGACAGCATTCTCATCCTGTCCAGGTCCTCCAGAAATTCCTAACACACTATACCAATCTCAGATCATCCTAGAAAAGGGTAATAAATCAGTCTATAGTTGTAGTTCAATCAAGATCCTCTGATTCAAAGACCTACCACCATCTTGAGAATGCCATTAGGACTCACTACATGGCTTACTTGATTCCCTAAGAAATGCCAGAACAAATGACCGCTCTCTTCAGCGACCAATGAAGACTGTATTCTCACAATGATGAGAATTCTAGTCTCTATCACTAGATGTATCTAGATGTAACTAGATGTATCTAGATGAATATGTTGGGTGCCCTGGCAGCGTGGTGGGGTTTTCATTGGGGGACAAACTGATAAGTCAACAGTTTATGCCCCCTAGTTGCTCTGCAGGGGCTCCAGCAACAATCTAAAGTCTCAGAAACTTAAAGGGGCAGGCAGTTTACTGTGTCCTATAGGCTTACTCTGAGTTGAAATCGACCCAAGGATAGTGGAGGCAATGGTGTTATTAACACATGGAGAATTCAGTCAATTATTAAATCACTGTCAGCATACTGTAACATTAGGGAAAATCCAACCAATATGGCTAGAAACATGCACCTATGTCTCCCCGATGTGGAGATCAGAACTCCTGAGAGTTGGTTGCTAGGACAGCTTCAGATCCCAAAAGGGCTGTCACTGGGGACTGCGAATGTTGGCCTTGGTCAGATTTACGGCTTTCTAAATGAAAGTATTCTCTCCAGTTGCAGTAATATATTCAAACAGTGAAATCTTACAAACCTCTTTGCCATTCTCCTTGGAGATATCTTTAAAATCCTTCCTTTGTGTGTTTTCTTGCAGTTTAGCTCTACAAATTCAATCTTATTTTCCTTATTGCCTACTTCCTGGGGGATTTCTGACTCTAATCTCAAAGAAATACCAGGAGTCGGAATAATTCCAGACTCCAGAACTCAGCGTCCGAATTCTCTCCCTCTCCACACATTATGGGAAGTTCAATGCCTCCCCAGTGTGCATGTCACACCAGTTACATAAAAGCCGGCACAGCATTTACTCATGGGGTTGCGATGAGATGGAACTGACACACAAGCAACAATCACAGCAAGTCTCAGTTCCCTGTCCATGCCACATCTTTGTTAGGACCCTGGAATAGGCAGCAGCATTGCAATTTGTTTAAGGGAAGGTCACCTTGTTTCAGAAGGGAAAGTGCGCCCATTATGTGAGGCCACACATAAGAGGATTTTGGACTTAAACTATCTCCACTTTAAAACACAACTTTTTGGCTTGTGTATTTCTGATATATGTTTGACAAAATATATACATAAAAGATTTGTGTTGACAGAAATCTCTTATGTGTATACCTTATAAATCCAGTAGCCATTAACTACCTTAAAGACCAGAACTTTTGTTGATCCTACAGAGGCTAAGAACCATGGCATTTTTCATCAATAAAACAGTACATCATAGTAAGAATTATTGCCCGCTGTAGATCAACAAAATTCTTATTATTATTCAGTATTATTACCCTCCATCAATAATATTTTCCCATAGTTGATTTTGTCCTGTAAACAATAGAGTTTTAATTCTGTAAGTATTCACTGAAAATATTTGTACTTTGATAAGCCTAATCTACTTTTAATTTATTACAATCAATTAATTTGCTTGAAAGTACTTGCCATTTCTACCCCTGGGAATTTCTCAGTCAATTTCTACTATACAATTTTCTTTCCATGACTTCAACCTGAATCCATGTCCTCCTCCTGTTTCTCTTGATAAATGATTCTCCAGGCTAGAGTTCAACTTTACTCAGGTTAAATAGGAGAGTACTACTCTCATACAATGTTCTACATATGCAACTATCCCTGAGCACAATATTTCTGTTCAGAGCAGCCAAAGCAGAGAGAGGAACATAGGGCCAACCCCACTATGAGACAGGACATCCCTCACTGACCCAGAGCACTACAGGGGACAACATTGCAGACACAGTGCAGGAACTGCACCCAATCTGACACCACTGCACCAAGGTAAAACACTAAGGGCTTGCAACAGAACACAAGGGGAACAGATCAACGAAGTCCCCAGGGAATACCAAAAATCGACTTTGGGCCCAGGACATGGCACATTGGCAGACTCATCCAGAAAACACTCTTAAAAGTCAACAAACAGGGCTGAGCCCCGGTGCCGTAGTGGTTGTGCGTGGGACTGCGGCCCACTGGGATGGAGGTTCAATTCCAGCTCCCAGGAGCAAAGGCTGGGCCTCCTACTCCCACCACCAGAGGGCAGTGATGCCTAAAAACTAAAAAAAAAAAAAAAAAGTCAACAAACAGACCTCAAACTATTTACAAGCTTTTCTTTTCTTTTTTTTTGTCATTTTCTTGTTGTCATATTTTTGTTTTCTTTTGTTGATTTGTTTTGCTCTGTTTTGCTTTTCATGCATATTATTATCTATGCAGGTTTATCTAGATAAGGTAGACAGGATAAACAATCTGGAGAAGAAAACAAAAAGACTGGCAGTTTGTGGGGTGGACATGAGAGAGGGAAAGAGAAGGAAAGAAAGGGCGTGCTAACAAACCCAGGGACAAGGGAACAACAAGTGATCCAAAATTGCTGCTGAGGCGAGTGTAAAAGGCCTGGTAGGACTTGATCAAAGGACAGTAACATCAAAGGATGTAACAGTGGAATTACTAAAACCCAAATGAAGACTGAATATGATAGTAGGACAAGAGGAAAGTAAGAGGAAATGGAGGAAAGAACTAGGAGGCAAAAGGCATTTACAGAGGTCTAAATACAGATATATGTACATATATAAGTATATTTATTTATTTATGATGGAGAAATAGCTATATGTGCATATACTTACAGGCTTAGTATTAAGTTAGTAGATGGACATTAGGCCTCCACTCAAGTACTCTCTCAATGCAAGAGCATTTTGTTCTATTTAACTGGCATTCTATGATGCTCACCTTCACGACATGATCACTGAATACAAAGTGGGTACATTAGGAAGTTTGGCGAAAAAAGCTGATGGTGACCGGCTATCAAAAAATATAGCATCTTGGGTCTTAAAGGCTTCAAGATAAACAAGCAGCCATCTAGCTAAGAAGCAACAAAGATCATATGGAAGAAGCACACCAGCCTGTGTGAACATGAGGTGTCAATGGGATCAGGTATCAGGGATCAAAGAACAAAAAATCATATCATTGTGAATGATGGAGAATGCAGAGTGGGAACCCAAAGCCAACTGATGGCAACTGGGTATCCCTTTACAGAATGGTCATGGGAAGGAGATGAGCCTGTCAGGGTACAATATAGCAACTATGAAACATACAACTTTTTTCTAGTTCCTTAATGCTTCTTCTCTACCACTATCATGATCCCAATTCTACTTTACAAATCTGGCTAGACCAGAAGATATACACTGGTACTGTTAAGGGCTGGAAACACAGGGAATTCGGGACAGATAATATCCCTGCCCAGGACCAATAAGGACAGCAGTGACACCAGGACAGTAAGAGGAAGGTGGGGGAGAATGGGAGAACCAATCACAATAAGACCCCCTCTCCTACCTTAATACTAAGCCTATAAATATATACACATAGATAATCTACTTCCCCATCATAATAAATAAATATATTTACATGTGTACAGGCCTGGATTTAGACTTCTATGAATGCCCTTTGCCTCCGAGTTCTTTCCTCTATTTCCTCTTACTTTCACTTTATCAGACCATCATGTTCAGCCTTTATTTGGGTTTCTGTAATTCCACTCTGTTACACTCTGTTTCTCACAACACAAAAGTGAGTGAAGGGAGACATTGGTCAGTGTAAAACATTAAAAATAATTATAATTCATCAACGGTTTGTGAGTGAGGGAGGGTGAGGGAGAAAGGAAAATGAGGAGCTGATATCAAAGGCTCAAGTAGAAAGCAAATGTTTTGAGAATGATGATGGCAGCAAATATACAATGGATGGATGGATGGATGGATAGTGATAACAGTTGTATGAGCCCCGAATAAAATGATTTTTTAAAATAAGACAAAAAAAAAAGAAAATAATGGAATACAAAATACAGGATAAAAGAAAAACAAAGAAACCCCACAATCTCCTCCATAATCCAGGGGCTCAAACTGAAAAGGCTCAGTGCCATCTAATTCAGTCTGACCCCCAGGGCATGTAGAGTCCGGAGCAGATGGCCCGCAGGTTCCCTGAGCTGGAAGACTTGTGGATGTGAACTGCTTAGTAGTCCCATGTGTGACCCACCACACCACCCCCAGCACTCAGTTATTTTCTGAAGATGTGAAAGAACAGCAACAAAATGAAAGCTTGTCTTTTCTCATCCCAGTGTTTAAGGCTCCATGAGGGATTATTACATAGTCTCAAATTGGAGTACCTGCTGGAAGATGATGAGTTGTTTTTCTTAATGTTTTGCTTGGTTCCATCCTTGTCCCAGATGCCAGTATTCTCATTCTAACGCCTCAGGTTACTTAATTTAAATCTGGTTGGCAAAGCCATCGCCACCTCCTGCTTGCTGCCTTTCCCAACTCTGCCTCTCACCAGCTGCCACGTATCCACCTGTTCAGCTCAGCAGCTATGGCGGCCTCCCACTCTGCCAGCTGTGAATGGGGGAGAGGACTGACTCGTGCCACATGCCCACTTCTCTTCAACAGTGTCTGTTCTGTGAGGAGAAGCAGAGGTGCACCCCCTCTTGAGCACTCCTGAGCATACCCACTGCAGTGGGTGCAAACTCCTGCTCTTCCTCATTGCACGGCCCACGGCACTGAATGCCTCACCTGGCGGTGAGCCTGATTCCATGATGGAGAACACAGCTCTATCTTCTGGAATGCATCTGTGTCTTTGGTGACCAAGATATGTCCCTACATGAGTTGGCATCAACTTGAGGGTCACCAACAACATCCTTGTATTAAAATGAAAAGAGTCCTCCCTGTTCCCCTTTAGGGGCACCCTTTGCTCTCTCCTTGATGAGGTTAATTAGGAGAACTATAACAGGTGATAACATATAACCATCCCCCACCACTTTTCCTATCTACTGTCCTCTACCCTTCCATGCTACCTGGACCTTCATTCTGTGGGTGGATGTGTTTTGCTGATTCAATTCTAACTTATGTGAACTCAATGACTGGGCAGAACTTATCCCATGGCTGTCCTGGCTATAATTTTTTTGGAAAAAGTCACTGTTTTTCTCTCAGAGAGCCACTGGGTGGGTAAAATCACCTCTCAGCAGCCAAGCAGTAAATGATCTGCACCACCATGAATTTTTGGACTTCATCTTAGATTTTAGTCATTTCTACTATTTTTCAAGAGAAGCAATTAAGAATCTGTATTTTATAATTGTAATAAAATGCAAAGTGTTATCCAGATTAATTGAGAGTTTTTTATTTAAAAACATTCAATTTAGTTCCCACCTAATACCAAGTATTGTTACAGATAGAGACACACTTAGGGAACTAAAGAGACAATTTAAGAAGCTTAGATGATATGTTAAGCTCCTCTTTTAACATAAGAAGATCACAAACTTGAGAATTTGAAACTGCATTTAAAATTCAATCTTTATTATTTACTTACTATTAATTTGACAAGTTACATTTGTTTTAGAACCACTGCATTCTATATGCAATACATGTCAACTTTTACCCCTAGAGAATGTACAAAGAGGAAATTGGGTGACATGTGTGCTATGAAATTCCAAACTTATATACCATACTCCAAGAATATTTTTTCACCATAGCTTATTCATTCTTCCTAATGAAATTCCCCTGTCCTGTAATAGCAGAAGATCAAACACAGATTTGATCCAATATATTAAATTCAATTTAACCCAGATTCTTCGAGTATCAGCATCCATAGATGCCGCAGCAGTTCTCATTGCCCTACAAAGATATTTAGCTATATCTCCATGAAAGTGTCCACCTATATGTGATTTTGGATGACCCTAGTGCTTCTGCAAAAGATGGGAAGCACCTGTCCAAAGATGAGTACATAGCGGACCTTGACTGGCACGACTGCGAAGGCATTCTTGGTTATTTTCTTGAAGTAACTGCTTAGGCCCACAATTATTGCAATTCATGATAATGTATTCCCTGAGTACCTGCTTCAAAGTCACCTCAGCTTTGGAGGCGAAGGCACACTGTGTGCATGGTGTTTGTGTCTGCCCGCTCCCTTGCTCAAGGCAATGTTCCACAGCAAAGCCAGAGGTGTCAGGTTACATTACACACACAATTGAAGAGTGGCAATTAGAACTCTCTGCACTGTGGTCTGAGTCTACTGAAAATGCCGTTGATCACCTGGATGGGCAACAAAGCCATCTCTTCCCAGTCATCTAAACAGGAAACCATCTTCCCCCTCACTATCTCATCAGTTCACTGAGAGGAGGACACTTTTTTAAAAAACTATACCCAATCCATATATAAAAACCATCCACAATTTTCAACACCGTCATATTTCATTACCATCACTCTCAATATTGTTTTAATTCATCAAATAGCCCATTGAAATATTTATAGTAACTGAATTTAATAACGGAGAACTATGTATAATAAGCTAACAGTGCCAAAACATTGGCAGTCTATGAAATATACTCTCGATTTTCGTAATTCAGGGCCTTTACACAGACTAGTACCAATCATTCCCTTTATAAGCTTGTGTGTCCTTTCCATACCTAACATGAAACTCAACCTTTCCCCACATATAAAGGCTTCCCTAATCACGTCTGGCTAATTTCTAAATACTGGTTTCTTTTTTTTTTTTAATCATTTTATTGGGCGCTCATCATACATAGTTTAATACAGTTACATATACTGTGCCAAACACCCCCAATTCCCTGTCCTCATCAACATTCTCCCAACATCTGGCTTTCTCCTTGGGCCCCTGATATGAGCCCCCCTTCCCTCCCCCTCCAACCTTTCCCGCCAGTCCTCATTACTCTGCAGTCATTATTGTTTTATCATATCTTAGGTTCATCACCATCACAGGATCTGTCACAGGACCGTGTAGTGGTCCCTGATATCTTGCCTCTAAATACATAAACTCCTTGAGGAGAGGGGTAACCTCATTATCTTTATATCCTTGGAGTCTAGTGAAATACTCAGTTATCAACAGATTAATTGAATTAATGTCACTGTTCCTTCAGATCATAAGAATCTAACCACCACCAACCTATTGCAAACCCAACTGAATCAATCCCAGTGCACAAATGATAAATTAAAAGTCAAGAAACTTCGGGCTGAGCCCCGGTGGCATAGTGGTTGTGCGCGGGACTGTGGCCCACTGGGACAGAAGTTCAGTTCCAGCAGTGGGGCTGGGCCTCCTACTCCCACCACCGGAGAGCAGTGATGCCAA
>PVJH01013316.1:0-60928 GCA_004026705.1 Nesogale talazaci | reverse complement strand
TTACTTTTTTTTTTTTTTTGGCATCACTGCTCTCCGGCGGTGGGAGTAGGAGGCCCAGCCCCACTGTTGGAATTGAACTTCCGTCCCAGTGGGCCGCAGTCCCGCGCACAACCACTACGCCACCGGGGCTCAACCCGCATTTTTTCTTTTCTATGTCCAGTTTGGATGTTTATTTTAAATGACAGATTATACTCCTTATTAGATCAATAGGTAGATAGCTCAAGAAATATGTTTGCCGAATGAATGAGCAAAAGACCTCCTTTTACACCTCACATTTTGAAATATTGAGGTGAAGGATGGACTGTATTGGTTTGCACTATCATGTAAATTAATGATAGAAAATTATAACAGGACAAAAAGCTTTGTCTCCTTGCCTATCTGTTAATCGATTGGCACTTCCTAGGGCTTTTCATGTCATCTTTTCACACGAAAGGGTAAACATCTCCAGGAAATCAGCCCACTCAGAATTTGAGAATCAATACACTGATGTGTCCTAATGCCAAGTAAAATTGTGTTTTGCTTTTTATAAAATTCTGATTTAGCGAGCAGATCATCAGTTTTAAATTAAACAATCATACACACCTAGCTTCCAGGCATTAATTACAGTCTGTACAATGTAGACAACACTTATTCCCTTCTTCCATTTTCATTTTTCCTTAACTAACCCTTCTGAACTGAGAAATACTGCTTGCCTCTTTGACCTCTACTGTTATTGTTCCCCATAAGAGACCAGGCTATTGTGTGGTTGGACACTGAGTCATACAGATGAGTTTAGCTTCAAACCTGAAGGATAACAAAGGATTTGTTATATCTGACTAGTAAGCCTGATTCTTTCTACGGTTTTTAATTTTATGCCACATTCTTCTCTCACTCTACTGAGGAGCTTCTAAAAGCATTTCTTTCAGAGCCGTAATAGTAGCTAGCCACCGTTTAGCTCTTCTCAGAGACTCATCCCTTCAACGCGTGTATGTTTGTAGGTAACTAGTTTTCATAACTTTGCCCCTTGTGTGCTCTACCACATTCATGTGTGTTGGCAGCTAAGGTAAACAACCGTGTACAAATATTCCTGTCAAACTTGCATGTCTGTGTGATATTAGTCCCACTTTCCCTCCCACCAAGTTATATAGCTCTAAGACGCTGCTATTACTTTTTCATTAGTTGGATAATTATGAGACTGTGGCCAATTGTAGTTCACAAGTTTGCGGTATTTTTATTATAGGAATTTACATAATTTTCCTTTTTTAAATCTTACTACAGGTGTGAAGATCACCTCCACACTGCAGGTGCTGAAGCTGATCAAGCAGGCTGGTGACCGTGTCCTTGTGTACTATGAAAGGCCCATTGGCCAGAATAGCCAAGGGACGGTGCTGCAAGATCAGTTTGGACAGCTGGAAGAAAGCTTCCTCTCCAGCGCGGGCCAGCCAAGTTACGAAGAGGAAGCAGCTGGGTTGTCACTGGATACTGAAAACAGAGACCTAGATTTGGAATTTGAAGACTTGGCCAGTGATGTCAGAGCACAAAATGAGCTCAAAGATGAGACCCAGTCAGTGAGTCACAGTCCCAAACGCACTCCAGCCACACTTGCCGTTAAACCTTTGGGGACTGTTTCACCAGTTCTAAACCGTAAATTGGCTGTAGGAAATCACCCACCACCACCAAAACTTCCATCCAAAGAAGGGAATAAACCCTTGGCCCCCAAACCCTCTGAGACAGCAGACCCAGCACCAGTGTCAAAACCGACCCCAGGACCTTCTTTCAAACCGCCTGTGCCACCGCGACCACAACTGAAAGTTCCTTTGCCTTCTGCTGACCCCCCAAATCCAGTGGAACCCGACGTTCTTGTTGAGAAGCCAGAGAAGGCGCTGCCGCCGCCGGCTGCAGAGAAAGCTGCCGAGAAACAAGCAAAAAGCGCAGATCACCCAGAAGAGGCCCCTGCACCTAAGCAGTTTGTAGCGAAGCCAGAAGTGGCTAAAGATTTGCCTTCAGAAAGTTCCTGCCCCACGAAGGACAGTTCAGATGACCCTCAAACTTGGGAATCGTCCGAAATCCCCTATCGCAATAAGCTAGGCAAATGGGCACGAACCAGAGCCACCTGCTTCTTTGACATCGAAGCATGCCACAGGTACTTGAACATTGCACTGTGGTGCCGGGATCCTTTCAAGTTGGGGGGCCTCATCTGCCTGGGGCACGTTAGTTTAAAACTCGAAGAGGTGGCTCTAGGATGCTTAGCCACATCCAACATGGAGTACCTTTCGAAATTCAGATTGGAAGCCCCATCGCCCAAGGCAATGGCCACTAGAACCGCACTGCGCAATCTTAGTATCCAAAAGGGGTTCAGTGAGAAATTCTGCTTTGGTGACATCACTATCCACTTCAAATATTTGAAAGAAGGGGAACCGGACCACCTATATACTAGCTTAGAGAAAGAAAAGGAACTTCATTTGGTCGAAGAGGTTTCTGCTCCACCCAAAGAGGAGCCCTTGGTTGGACCGATGGGTCTAACAGAAAATAAACATAGCTTCCAGGACACCCAGTTCCAGAACCCAACGTGGTGTGATTACTGTAAGAAAAAAGTATGGACTAAAGCTGCTTCCCAGTGTATGTTTTGTGCTTATGTTTGCCATAAAAAATGTCAAGAAAAGTGTCTAACGGAGACCCCTCTCTGTGGGGCAGTGGACAGGCAAATGGAGCGGACCCTGAAATCCCTCCGGCTGGAAGGACAGGAGACCCTCTTAGGCTTGCCTCCTCGAATCGAAGCTGACGCCAGCAAGTCTGTCACTAGAACGACAGGTTTGACGAGACACATTATCAATACTAGCTCCCGCTTGTTAAATTTGCGGCAAGTCTCGAAAACACGCCTTGCGGAACCCGGAACGGACTTGGTAGACCCATCCCCCAAGCACACACCCAACACGTCAGACAACGAAGGGAGTGACACGGAGGGGTGTGGTCCCCATAGTCCTTCCAAACGAGGGAATGCCGGAACCAAGCTAGTGAGAAAGGAGGGTGGTCTGGATGATAGCGTCTTCATCGCCGTGAAAGAGATTGGGCGCGATCTGTACAGGGGCTTGCCCACCGAGGAAAGGATCCAGAAGCTGGAGTTCATGTTAGATAAGCTGCAGAGTGAAATCGATCAGGAACTGGAACATAACAATTCCCTGCTTAGAGAAGAAAAAGAGACAGCAGATACCCGGAAAAAATCCCTTCTTTCTGCGGCTTTGGCTAAATCAGGTGAAAGGCTGCAAGCCCTGACACTGCTGATGATCCACTACCGAGCAGGCATTGAAGACATAGAGTCTCTGGAAAGTCTGTCTTTAGACCAGCACTCCAAAAAAATAAACAAGTACACAGATGACACAGAAGAAGACCTAGACAATGAAATAAGTCAACTAATAGACTCTCAGCCATTCAGCGGCATATCAGATGATTTGTTTGGTCCCTCTGAGTCTGTGTAACAGGCGGGGTGTTTACATTTGGAAGTGACTGGGGAGGGCAGTCATATCTAAAACGCCACATTGAAACCCTCTTGTGTGTACTCTGACCTGCTTCTCCACGGTTATTTGCTTGTGTAAAAACAAGGATGGAAAAGGTGGGGGCTTCATTCCAGCAAAAACATGACCAGTTCACTAAATTGGTTGTTTTCAGAATGCATTTATAGCTATGCTTTTTGGGTTTATACAGGGAATTTATTTTTACTAATTTATTTTTAACTTTTTCTAATTATGTAAGCTAACTTCTCATGTTTATCTACTTGTGCTGTCTCAACCAGTTCTTTCTTTTCCTTCCTCGGGGGTTTAGAATTAGTGTTGAATAGGGTGCTGTCCAGGTTCTCGGTATTTTCATTTCTGTCTCCGTTACACGGCATATTTGCTGCATGCCCGGGTTGACAGTGGCAATCAATTAGGGAACAGGATTTGATTTTTTTCTTTTGTGTTACAAAATTTGTCATCTTTATTTGCTTGAGATTTTGTTTTTGTTTTTGAGGGGCTTGGGGTGCTTTTTGTTTTGTTTCTGCCAAATACAGTATGAAGGCTGAGCCTGCAGCTTTATTTAGTCTGGTATATTGATTTAGTAAAGTACATATTTGAAATATGTTCCTTGCTTTCTATGCTAATGTGAGATTTTTTTTACCCTAAGTTTTTGTGCAGTTGAAGTTTAGAAAGAAGAAACTGATTGAACAGTAACCAGAAGGAATTTTTGAGATACAATTTTTCCACATGTTAATGCTTTCCTTTTAAATGGAAGTTTTAAACATATTTTATTACTTCATCTTTAGCTATCCCATAGGAAATAAAGCATGTACACAGATACTTAACGCTTCAAAGGATTGTTCTTAAAGTGACTGTTTTGATAACTGGGTCTAGCAGATTTTGTGTTAGATTTTCATATAGGAATATGTGTCAAGGAGAGGAATCTTAGAGAACGTATTTATTGCTTAGTCTGATGAGGAGTGATGAGGCTGAGAGGAGTGATGTTCACCCTCAAGGACTTCTGTAGTTCAAGTTTGCTCATTCATTAAAAAGGAAAAATAATAAAAATAGTTAGGGTAGATAGGCAGGAATTGAGGCTATTGCTCTGAAAATGAACCTCTATGAGGGCAAGTCTAAAAGTGCTACAAAGTCATAGAAACCTTCACTACACCTATCAAATGAGGGAGCTATTGGCTCCCAGCATATCCGTCAATATGCTTTGCAAGGAGGTGTCTCCATCTCTCTAACCCTCCCCCAAGGAATTTGGTTTTTTTACTTTTAACCATATCACAGCAGTAGTCGGTATTCTCGAGGACCTGGGGCTTCCTTTTCAAATGTTTCGCAAACGAAAAGAAGTCTGTGAGGTGAGATCACAGCTGTTGAGTAGGTGGGATAAAGTGTGGCAACAAGGTAGACCTTACTAGCCTGGAAGATTGAGCCAGGTGCATTGTCACAATGAAAAAAAAAATGCTTTGGCTGAGCCCCGGTGGCGTAGTGGTTGTGCGCGGGACTGCAGCCCACTGGGACGGAGGTTCAATTCCAGCAGTGGGGCTGGGCCTCCTACTCCCACCACCGGAGAGCAGTGATGCCCCACCCCCCCCCCAAAAAAAAATGAAAAAAAAAAAGCTTTGGTGCAACTTCCCTGGCCTTTTTCTGACTAATGCAGTGTTCCATTGTCTTAAACGTTCTTCCTTGTAAGCTCCCACGATGATCATGTTTTTCAAGAATGTCTGTCAAGATTTTTGTATCTCCAAAAAAAAAAAAAAACAAGCTTGTACAGCTTCAAAAATTTGGAGGAATGTCCATTTGAAATTTGTGAGGATTTTGATGTTAACAGAGGCCCCCAAATCTTCTTCCCCCATGGAACATGACATACTTTGTATGTTTAAGGCACCCTTCCATGCGACCATCCACCACTCATCATGAAGACATTTTAGGGTTAAACATTTTGTTTGGAGAAAACCTGTGCGTGTATAATCTGGAACGCTAGTAGAAATACTTTGTGACTTGCCCTCATCCTGTGATATTGGGCCTACTCTGGATCCAGGTAGCTCCAGACCTTGGTATACCAGAAGAGTTTTGCCCCATAAAATAGATAAGATTTATCTTTTCCCCTCTGGTGGTACTATGGTCAGCGGTGAGAGAGTGGAACTGGCAAGAATTTAAAGCTAGGTGGAATGGCTTTTACTGCTTGCACGAGAAGGCGTCAACTTACAGTACAGAGTCACGCCCAGATGGTTAGCTCAAGACACCATGCATGCAAGGGTTGATGTTGAAGCCCTTTCGTGAAGTCGCTGTGTAATCAGAGAGAAAGCAGGAAGGAGCCACGTGCTCTAGCTCCCCAGACTCTCACATGGGGGGATAATAATTATTCTCGAAGATGACAGCAAAACTGCAAAAACTGCTCTGAGAAGTAAAAAGCTAAACGAAAGTTATTTACATGAGCGGTGCTTTTCATGTAAAAGTAGAATGTTTACTTCACTCTAAAGTGACCAGATTTTAAGCGGGACACCATTGACCAGGGGGGTTCCTTGATTAATGATTTGGTCAATAGGTCAAAAATTTTCATAGAACACAAAAATAGTATTGTAATACATTTTAATTTTAAAATGCCGCGGGACGTTGTTAAATTGTTAAAAAGCGAGACGTCTGGTCACTTTAAAGGCAATAATCAAATCATTCTAGTCATTTTTATTAATAACCAACATAAGCCCTCCAAGTACCTTTCTTGACCAAGTTTCTCACATCTATGTGTGTGTGCCTCCTTTTTGGTTGGTTGGCTGGCATGCTTTGCAGTTATAAAAGACTTCATACCAAATTTTCTGAAAGCTGAAATGTTCTATAATATATGCTTGAAACAATCTGCCAAACATAATACCAGGTTTCATGTTAACATAAAAAGTAACTTACCACTGGTACTCTGGAAGGTAGCATGTCGGTAAGTGACTGGCATGTATGGATTAAACAGTGGAAGTTTTAGTGACATCCCAGAAGAGTGCTGAAATGGATGCATTTGAAGCTGTAGAAATAATGTAAAACTTTGGTTTCATAAGAATCTATTCATGTTTTTGAAGTATTTAACTCCTCTCTAGCCCACGATTATATGGGAATCGCAGTAAAACTACAAATGATGCTTGTAAAATACGTTTGATGTAGTGCAGTATTTTTCTATTGCTGGGAAGAGGTGATTAGCGGCATCACAGTTGTATGTTTGTGCCAGGGGAGAACCTGCAAATGCCCTAAGTAGAGGAAGATACAAAGCTTCGACAAAAAAACATGTCCTTTATTACATTCCTGATGTAATCTCGCTGCCATGCTATGTTATCAATAGCTTTAAAAAAAATAATAAAGACTATCACAGAAAACAAGAATATCTTCATTTTGGTGACATCTAGAAAAGGGTGGTGGCCGATGCCTCTCTAGAAACATCACCTGGTATAATCTGGCTGTGCAAACCAGCTTAGTAATCTTCACTCTCCCTAAACAAAATTGCTATTCTGTTAACTTCCTAAATATATTAAAATTTTTACCACTGTTATTTCCTTAACCTGTGAAATGTCAGGAGTTAGGGATTTGCCTCTGCATTAGATGTAGTAATGGTAGTTATTAAGATCCATCGGGCTAGATTCCAACTCTTAGCCACTCTGTGTACGACAGAATGAAATGCCAGCCCTTCCTGCCACCGTTATAGTCATTGCTGTGTGTAAACCCCATCCTTGCTGTAGTCACTGTGTCAGTCTGTGGAGTGGAAGGTTGGCTTCCTCTCTATCATGCTTTCTATTTCCTGGGACTAGTCACACCTGATAAGATGTCTGAAGTACAGGAGACAAAGTCTCCCCATCTTAACTTCTAAGGCACAGTCTGGCGGTACTTCTAGGACAAGTTTATTCATTATTGGGCAGTCTATAGTCTATATATGGTGTGCACAATATTCTTTGCCAGTACCATAATTCAAATGCAGCAATTCCCTTTTTTAGTGATCCAGGTGTGACATAAATCTGAAGCAATTAGAAAAGACATGGCTTGGATCAGGCACACTTTAGTCTTTGTGTGCATCTTGCTTTTGAACACTCTGAAGAGGTCTTGTAATATATTGTTGGGTTTCTTCACTGCTTCCATGAGTGTTAGTTGTTAATTCAAGTAACACAAAATCCCAGGACAACTTCAATATTTTTTCATTTACCATGATATTTATTGCTCTATTTGTGAAACCATTGAGGTGTGATCCATGCTGAAGTCTAGTTTGATCTTCATCAATGAGTGTTTCAATTCTTATATTCAAGCATGTTGTCACCTTCATATCACATGTCAATCTTCCTCCAACCTTGTTGCCCCATTCTTAAATAATTCAGCTTCATAGATGATTTGGTCAGCATACAGATTGAATAAGTATGATGAAAAAATGCAATCATGATGCACACTTTTTGTTGTTTATAACATACAGAATCCCTGGTGTTTAAACAACTGTCTAGGTCTGTATGTTCCATATGAACATTGTATTCTGTGGTTCCCATTTTTTCCGAATATTACATAAAATTTGTCCGAACAATTGAATGCCTTTATGCAGTCAATAAAATGAGTACTTGCATTCAGCCATGATACTTCAGACATCAGCAATGAAAGCCTTTGTTTCACATGTTCTGAATGAGGCGAGTTTCAGGAAGTTCTCCATCGATATACAGCTGCGATAGTTTATCAGCAGCAAATTTTACTTGCGGTAGTAACAATGTTGGATAATTTGTGCATCCTGTTGGATCATCCTTTGGAAGAAAGCACATTTATGGGTTCTTTCAGCTGCCAGGTAGATGTCTTCCAGATTACTTGGATTAAATGCATTTGTGCTTCCTGGTTTGCATTCATTTGTTGAAACCCTTCCATTGGTAATCTGTCAATTTTTGGAACCTGGTTTTTCAACAGTACCTATTGTGGAACTTGGACTTCTCTCTTCCGTGCCATCAGTTCTTGATAACATGCTGAAATGGTTGAAGATGGACCACCAACTCTTCCTGGTATGGTGACTTCTTTTGCTGTGTCTTGAGTCATTCAATATTTTGTCCATAGAATCCTTCAATATGGCCAGTTGGGGCTTGGATTTTTTTTCTTAGTTCTTTCAGTTTCAGTGTGAGTTGTATTCTTCCCTTTTGGTTTTCCAACCCAAGGTCCTTTCACATTGTAATGCTTTCTCTTCTCATTTCTTTCACTTTAGCCTACACTCAAGAGCAAGTGTTAGAGTCTTTTCACACATCCATTTTGGTCTTTCCCATCTTTCTAATGACATCGTGCTTTCTGTAAGCACCCACATAGCACGGTGGTTAGAGTGTTGGACTGCCAATGGAAAGCTTTACAGTTAGGGTCCGTCCACGTCTATAAAAATCGACAGTGGGCTGAGCCCCGGTGGCGTAGTGATTGTGCGCTGTGGCCCACTGGGACGGAGGTTCAATTCCAGCAGTGGGGCTGGGCCTCCTACTCCCACCGCCGGAGAGCAGTGATGCACCCCCCCCCCAAAAAAAAATCGACAGCATCAACAATGCTAGGAGCAACTCGAGCCTGCAACCCTAACGGTTGACCGAGGAGACGTCAGCAAAACGGACAGTGGGGTTACTTGGTTGGGCCCTAACACATTGGGTTGTTAGCCTTAGGCTCAGCAGTTCAAAACCAAAAATGAGACTTTCTCCTCCCATGAAAAGTTTCAAGTCTACCTGTCACTGAGCATCGCCTCGATGGCACAGTGAGCCAGTTTTCAAGTTGAAGAGAATATAGGAGTTTTCAAAAGGGCCATTTGAAAACAAACCTGTGTGAAGCAGAAGCCAGAGAAGGAAAACAAATACTTCCTACTAATAGGGCTAGAAAATTGGTCAGTTTGTACCCCCATCAAAGGCAGGAAACTTGCAAGACCCATGAAAACAAAGAGTTTTCAAGGCCCAGCTCATAATTTTGCTACATTTATCTCATCGTAAAACAGTGAAGGCAAAAAGACCTTTAAGTCCCTCCAACTTCATAAATTTTAAATCATCAGATTTTTAAAAGCATCTAGAGATTTTTTTTTTCCTCTTAAGACAGGGAGGGATCCTCTTTTGAGTCATTAATCCTCTTTGAAGTCTGACTAACGCTATGGACTTTCACCTGGAAAGATAACCCCCATGCATACTGGTACAGATGTCCCTAACTTCAGAGCAGTGCCCGTGGCTGACTTTGACCTTTCCATCAGAGAGAGTTATTCCCAGAACTCAGGACAACAAGTCACAAGAATAAACTCGCTGTAGTTAGGGCACAACATGACTGGGTCATTATTTTTAGCTTAAAATAACTTGCACCCCAAAGTATGGATCAAAGGAACCTGGAGTAGATTTGACCAGATGCCTGCAAGCACAACAGAGTCATTTATAGTTACAAACTAGATGCCTTGTGGAGTGTTAGAACGACGATGTCTGGTTTATTAAGGAATACAAATAGGCACAGTACAATATTCAGAATATTTATTATGTAAACTAAACCATGACATGGACAGGTCGACTTTGCAGTCAAAAGAAGTGGTGATGGATTGTACCTCATTAAGGTTTTTGTTCATGTGGTCCCTGACCTACAAAGTATTGGGCTTAATGCGCAGCTATGCTTCAGACCATTCTTATCAGTAAAATGTGCCACATGCAACAGTGTATCAGGTGATTTCCTAATCTTATCATTTGCAGATGTTGAAGGGTTAAGTGTATAGACATCCTGGTAAAGGTCATAATCCTGAAAAGTGAAGGGGAAAAAGATACCACAGAGTTGCTGGAATGGAACCATGTGGTAAATTGGAGACTATCTGCATTTGTTTTACCTGATTGGGACAAGATCCACTTGCTCAAAGATAGACCTCAAAGGACTATACAGTCTTTGTTCCGATACATAATTTAAAAAATACTTTGCCCCCCACATTCCTTTAACTCCACAATATTCGTGAAAGACCTTACCATCTCACTGTCTTAAGAGACTTCTCATCTTTTTCCTCTCAAAACAGTCCTGGAGGGGTTTGTTAACCTCCAAGGGTCAGTGGTAGGCTTGCCCTGGGAGGAACTGAAGTCTTAAAGACAGAAATAAGTTATGTTATTGGAAGTGACAGGGGAACCCTAAGAGAATGGATTTATATAGAACATTTGCTCATTTTCTTATTTGAATCCCACCACAATTTATTGGCACCTAATCTACATATTGCACAGTAGTTCAATCATAGCAAGAAAAATTGTACAACTAATGTCAGAACATTTTTTCTTTCCCCTCTACCTCCATGATTAACTTGTTCCTCTTTAAAGCTATCCTGTCGAATGTTCTTGCCTTTTCATCTTAACCATATAAATACCTTCCAAGCCATCTTCCAAAAGCAGCAGGCTTGTGGAAGTTGCCCAATGCAAATAATTAAATAGGAGTCCATCCCACGTGCTTTCAACCCACTGGATGTGGGAGGCAGACTTGGCACCACCTCAGGGGCTTCATCAAACAAATGGAGGTGTAAGTAGTCACTGCTTTCCTAGAGAATAAGAAATAGTCATAAGCTGAGGAGTCTTGTTCTAAAGTGTGTTCTCCTTGACGTCCAAGGAAACAGGAACGCAACGGTGGCTTCACGAATTAGGTCACTGTTGACGATTACAGGGCTGCAGAATTAGGAAGTATTATTTAGACAGTCCACATGGTCACCACACTCCAAACAGGTCACACAGGACTTGATGTAAACTGACAATAATTCACTAACAATATTTGCTGTTACATTAAAACGGCGCGTCAACATGGTCACACTAAGACTACATTATGCAACACAAGATGGACAGTAGCACATGTTTGGGCTTTCAGATGTTTGGGTTTCCTTTCCAGTCTGTGAAAGGGTGTGCCCTACCCACCCCATTCCTTTTACTTATATATGCAATTTGACAACTTCATTCTTCCTTTTAAGATGTCTTTACCTGGATGTGAATCACTAGTTCTAGAAAATAAGTGTCAGACAACCCCAAATTAATCTCTAGAAAACATGACCTCCAAAGAATCTGATTTTTCATGTTGATTTCTTTTACTATGCTTAAACCACCTCAACCATATAGGGTACCTGGACCCTCAATTTCCTTTATCTGACAAAACAATCTAGATGACATCTTAAAGGGAAAGCTGCTAGTTATTCATAACTACACACTTGGATGCTTTTCTCTGCTTTTAGGGCATTTACTATTTTTCCCTTATTAGCATTAACATTTGCTGCCAACCACATGACATGTAAACGTAATTTATAACCATCTGTTTGCATCTAGGTGATTACACAGAAAACTGATGCTGGATAAGTCCAAGAGATGATCACCTCAAGTCCATGTCTCCTGCCCTTGAGATCACTAGCATTTAACTCAAGTATACTGATCATAATTACAAGTTCAGTCACAGTACTCAGGCAAAGTCACCACATAACCTTCTGTCTTACTTGATTCTGTTTGTCAGCCATCCTCGTAGCTTCTCATTGTTGCAAAAGTCTCAAGAGTGTATAGTTTGAAACCTTCGTCACCATTATTCTGGGGGGAATAGGGTTTTGTTTTGTTTTTTGCTAAGCACTCATGAATATAAGCTTAAAAATTATATTTGATTTGGATCTTAATACTTAACGATTTACACTACACCTGTTTCATTAAAATATATTGTATACTATTTAATAAACCAAATCCATAAAATAAAGTTTTCAACACTATTTATACAAACCCATAGAAAAAGCTTTTTCTTTATAAGGCTGTTGGCAATCAATGTAAGCATGGGGAAAATTGTGACCTTTGGTTTCTGTACTCTGACAAGGGGTAGGTGGTGTGACATGACTGCGACAGGTTGGGCAAGTCACTTCATTGGAAACACTGTTGGACACAATACCCTGATGACTTTGCAGGTTCTCAGTCACTTTCAGATTCTTCGTCATCACCTATGGGATACGACTGGATGTTATTCTGGGTGTACATTTTTGTCTTAATGGGGCAGTTGTGGTCCATGAGAATAGCCTAAAAGAGAACACATTAGAGGCATGTTAACTTCTTGTTTCACAAAGGTGGATTGGCTTTAACCTACTCTTTCTTAAGGACTCCAAGTGTGGAAGCCAGGTAGAGCAACTGTCACTGGAGCCACTGCCAGGAGGCTGGACTGGATTTGGAACTCTATAATCAATGAAAGTTCTAGGCAGCAAGGGATGGAAGAAGCGGTCTCAATGGAGTCTTTCCACCTTGCCCATCCAGGGTCATATGTCAATTCCAGGGAACCTATACTCTAAAACAAGGAGAACACGCTAGATTTAGGAAGTTTGATTTAGGGTCTCGGAACTTGGGTGGGGGGGATCCTCAAAGTCACCCACCCCACCACTGTAGCAACCCATTTAGTAAGACCACACTCACTCCTGGATAGGGAGAGCTCCCAGTGTTAAACATGCCCCTGAGGCTGTACTGAAACCTGTCTTTAGATTCATGAAACCATTTGGGATACCACTTACTAACAGACTGCCCTGTGTATTAGATTTCTCAGAACCAAGTATCCAGGGACTTTATCATTTCATAAAGTTGTTTCTGGCTGTCCTCTAGCTCATATTATGATATATATTTTAAGCCATCCCCTTTCTGAATATAGAGCTCCATGCTTTATCTTCATTGAAAAATGAAAAAACGATGCAAGACAAAGCAATATTTGGGCTGAGCCCCGGTGGTATAGTGTTTGTGCGTGGGACTGCAGCCCACTGGGATGGAAGTTAAATTCCAGCAGTGGGGCTGGGCCTCCTACTCCCACCAGCGGAGAGCAGTGATGCCCCCCTCCCCCCAAAAAAGTCCACAGACAGATATAATAAGCCTGAATAGCAATGGACTGATCTCAGGCATTAAAAAATGGAAAACTGGAGTGAAAAACACAACCCATCAATAGTCTGCCTATAGAAGACACATCTCAATACTACAGACAAAAATAGTCTTAGAATCAAAAGCTGGAGAAAAACATACGAAGCAAACAGCATTTCAAAATAATCATGGGTTGTAATCCTAAACTTGTATAAAATTGACCTCAAAGTGCAAACCATAAAAAGAGATAAAGAGGGACACTGTATAATGCTCAAGGGAATGATAGACAAAGAACCAGTAAGCATTTTAAACATAGATTTCACCAATAAGACCCACTGAATACGTCAACCAAACACTCCAAAAGATAACAAAAGAAATCACAGCCTTAACAATTATAGTAGGTGAGTTCACTATGCCACTCTCTGAGAAACATAGATCACAGGGAAAGAAACAGATCAAGGAGGCCAGTGACCTAAACACTATAATTAGACAATTTGACTTGATAGATTTCTACATTTTTTCATCCAAATACAAAAAAATTCACATTCTTTTCAAGCCCACATGGCACATATTCGAAGAAGGACCACATGCTGGGGCATAAGGTGAATCTGCATAAATTTAAGTACATTGATATCATACATACCACTCTCTCTGACCACTGTGCCATAAGACTGGAAATCAAAAAAAGAAAGATGAGGAAAACAGCAAATAATTAGAGGATGAATAACTCTCTATTCCAAAAAGAGTGTGTACTGGTCCAGATCAAAGAAAGAATTAGGACATTTCTAGAAATCAATGAGAATGAGAGTGAGAACACAATATACCAAAACTTATGGGACATAGCAAAGGCAGTTATCAGAGGAAGTTTCATAGCAATGCATGCACACATGAAAAAGGGAGAGAGACTTATGATTGATATGCTGGCACAAAATTACAGCAACTAGAGCAGTGTCAACAGGACAATCCTACTAACAGTAAAAACATAATAAAAATCAGGGCTGATATTTAGAAGAGAGAAAATAAAACTACGGAAAAATTGATGTTGGTGAAAGTTGGTTCTTTGAAAAAAAAACACAATTGATAGGCCACTGGCAAACCTAACCAAAGAAAGGCGGGAACACGTTTCAATGACAAGGATGAGGGATAAAAGGGGACATTACAACAGACACTAATAAAATCAAAAGGATAATTACATAGTACTATGAAGGACTGTACCCCAATGAATTAAACAATTTGAAAGATATGGACAAATTCTTGGAAAAGCAATCCTTCACTAGTCTATCCATGATGGATGTCAAGAATCTCAACAGATCCAGAGCAATAGAAGAAATAGACAAGGTTATCAAGGGATTACCAACAACAACAACAAAAAATCCTCTGGACCAGATGGCTTCACAGGAGAATTTTACCAAGCATTTAGAATCCTATACAAACTCTTCCAGAACTTAGTAAAGGCCGGAAAACTCCCAAACTCCTTCTATGAAGCCTGTTTAGCTCTGACACCAAAACTGAGCAGGGAGCCCACAAGAATTGAGAATTACAAACCAATATCTTTAATGAACATCAATGCAAAAATTCTTAACAAAATATTGATCAATAGGGGCTGAGTCCCAGTGGCATAAGGGGTTGAGTGCAGGACAGCGGCCGGCGGGCTTGGCGGTTCAAATCCAGCAGCAACTCTCAGGAGCAGTGCTGGGTAGCTGATGCCCCCCCCCCCAAAAAAAAAACCCAAACAAAAAAAAAATACTAATCAATAGAATACAAAAGTATATAAAACAAATTATTCACCATAACTAAGTGGGATCCATACTCAGGATGCAGGGGTGGTTCAACATGCAAAAGACCATTAGTATCATTCACGACATTAGCATGAAAAACTCTAAAAGTCACATGATAATATCAATAGATGTGGGAAAAGCACTTGACAGCATCCAACACCAATTCCTGTTTAAGAGACTCAAGAAGATAGGAATGGAAGAAAAATTCCTCAATATAATACAAACTATATAGAAAAACCAACTGCCAACATTGTAGTCAATGGAGAAAAGATGAACACAATCCCACTGAAAAAGGGGACCAGACAAGGATACCCCTTGTCACCACTCTTATTTAACATCCTACTGAAGATTTTAGCTAACAGCATAAGGCAAAGAAAAGACATTAAAGGTATTCACCTGGGGAAGAACAAGGTACAACTATCGTCATTTGCAGATGATATGATTTTATATGTGGAAAATTCCAAAAGTTCCATAAGAGAGTACTGGAAACAATAGAGGAATATGGAAGGATGGCAGAATACATGATCAATAAACAGAAGTCTATTGGATTGCTCTACACATCAGATAAGACCACGGAAGAGGAGATCCAAATGGTGGTACCCTTCACAATAGCCAAGCACAATTTAAAATATCTAGAGATATCCCTGACTAAAAGAATAAAATATTTATATGAAGAAAACTACAGAACACTATTACAAGAAACCAAGAGTGACCTCAACAAATGGAAGAATTTCCCATGCTCGTGGATCAGAAGACTCAATATAGTAAAGATGTCAGTTCTGTGCAAGGTGCTGTAAAAGTTTAATGTAATCCCAATGCAATTAGCCTCATCTTTCTTCAAAGAAGTGGAAAATCTGATTACCACCTTCACATGGAGAGAAAAGAAGCCCTGAATTAGCAGACAAGACTTCAGGAAGAAGGACACAGTGAGAGGGTTTGCTTTACTTGACTTTAGCACATATATAGCCACAGTGGTCAAAACCACATGGTATAGGTTTAATGACAGATATTCAGATCAATGGAAAATAACCGAAAACACAATAAAATCATCAGCATACAGATAACTGATCTTTGATAAAGGAAAATTAAAAAAATCAACTAGGAAGCAGATGCCCTCTTCAACAAGTGGTGCCAGGAAAAAGGGATATCTATCTGCAGAAAAATGAAGCAAGATCCTTATCTCACTCCATGCACAATAATAAACTCAAGGTGGGTCACAGGCACACCCCAAACTTTTAGGCCCATCAATGCAGGAATTGGGACCAACATGAGAACTTGGGCGCAGGGAATACATAGGCTATCAAAAATAGGGAAGGACAAGAGAAAGAAAGAGGGAAGGACACAAATATAGATGAGGCACAAATTGACAAGTGGGATATACTGATGATAAAACACCTGTGTACATTGAAAGAATTCAGCAAGAGGGTAATAAGAGAGCCCACAGGCTAGGAAAACATCTTTAGGAATGACACATCAGACAAAGACCTTATTACTAAAATCTACAATACTCTACTAGCTTCCAAAATGAAAAAGACTAATTGTTCACTGAGGAGGTGGGAAAAGGACCTGAACAAAAGTTTCTCAAGGTCAGAAATCCAAATGACCAATAAACATAAGAGAAAATGTTCCCACAACAACTATGATGGTATACCACCAAAGATGGTATATCTTTTTTTTCAATGATTTTATTGGGGGCTCTTATAGCTCTTATACATTCAATACATCATTTGTATCAAGCATATTTGTACACGTCACCATATTCATTTCTAAATATTTTCTACTTGAGTCCTTGGTATAAGCTCCTCTTTCCCCCTCTTTTTTAAAAATAAATCATTTTATTGGGGGCTCATACAACTTCCATCATGATCCATACATACATCAATTGTATCCAGGCTACATTTACACACTTGTTGCCATCATCACTCTCAAAACATCCTCCCTCCACTTAGACTTCCAGTACCAGCTCCCCATATTTCCCTTCCCTCCTCTTTCCCCCTCCCCCATGAACCCTTCATAATTTACAAATTGTACACTGTCCAATGTGCCCCTTCACCCACTTCCCTGTTGTCCGTACCCCAGAGAGGAGGTTATATGTAGATACCTGAAATTGGTTCCCCCTTCCTATTCCACCACAAAGATGGTATATCTTTGATATACCATCAGAGATAGCCCAATTCAAAAAAAATCAGAAAGCAACAAGTGTTGAAGGGGCTGTGGTGAGACAGGAGTTTTCATCCACTGCTGGTGGACTTGTAGGTATGTACAACTACTATGGAAATCAATTTGGCGATATCTAAGACAGATGGAAATTGAGCTCCTGGGCATATCCCCGGAAGAGGTAAGAAACAAACCACACCCAGACATCTGTGCTCCAGTGTTCACCATGGCACAGTTCACAACTTCAAGGAGTTGGAAACAACCCAAATTTCCATCAAAAGATGAATTAATTAGCAAACTGTGGTACATACATACAATTGAATCCCATGCATTGCTAAAAAGCAGTGATGACCACATGAAGCATATCACCACGTGGGAAGAACTGGAGGAAATTATGCTAAGTCAAGTAAGCCAAGAACAAAAGGACAAGTACAACATGAGTCCACTGAGGTAGGTTGAAATAAAAAATGTGAAAGGGGCATAGGGAAAAAGTTACTGTATACCAGCATTCCTGGGGTGAGGTCAAGGTAGTGGCAGGGTCCAGACCAAATCCAGGAATACATATGGTGGCCAACTAAAAAGAGTGGGTGGGGTGGGTGGATGGGAAAGAAATGGGAAGCTTGGGAACAGGGCACAAACTCACTCAAGGGGAGGATATTGTTTATATCTCCCCTGGGAAGAGGGACTCCAAGATGTGAATGCAACATACTAGCATGAAGCAGGGAACCAGTAGAGAGGTCTGAGGGGCTGGCCCCAATCCCAACTACACGGACAGCAACTCCTCCCCCCAGAAGAATTTACTTCAGAGGACAGCACCGAAGCTACAGCTCAGATAGAGGAATATGTCTGATCAGCTCACATGGGAGCAAATGAAGGGGGAGGAAGAAAGAGTGGCACACACCCTGGCCCACCAAACCTTGAGGATGCTATCTCTGCTCAGAGTAGCCAGTGCACAGAAAGGAGCATATGGCTGGCCTTACTACAAGACACGGCATCCCTGACTGACCCACAGCCCGATAGGAGACAACATTGGAGACACAAGTGTGGGAGTTACACCCGATCTGACTAAGAGCATACAATAGAACAGCAAGGGGAGCAGAGCAAGGAAGTCCCCAGGATACACCAAAAGTAGACTTTGGGGCCAGGGTGAGGCATCTCTTCAGACTACACTGGAAAACATTCCTAAAGGTCAACAAACAGACCTTGAACCATTACAGGCTTTATTGGTCTTCTTGTTGTTTTCTATTCTTGTTGCTTTGTTTTGCTCTGCCTTGTTTCTGTGCATATTATTATCTCTGCAGGTCTATCTAGATAAGACAGGCAAGATAAACAATCTGGAAGAGAAAACAATAGGACCAACCGTTCCAGGGGCACATAGGAGAAGGTGAGCTGGGGGAAAGGAAGTGGTGTTAACAAACCCAAGGACAAGGGAACAACAAGTGATCCAAAATCAGTGATGAGGAGGGTGTAAGAAGCCTGGTAGGGCTTGATCAAGGGCAACGTAACTGAGAGGAATTACTGAAATCCAAATGAAGGCAGAGCATGATAGTGGGACAAAAGGAAAGTAAAAGAAAATAGAAGAAAGAACTAGAAGGCAAAGGGCATTTATGAAGGTCTAAATACAGGCATGTACAGATGTTATTATATTTATGTATGGGGCTGAGCCTCAGTGGCATAGTGGTTGTGCGCCGGACTGCGGCCCACTGGAATGGAGGTTCAATTCCAGCAGTGGCTCCATAGGAGCAAGGGCTGGGTCTCCTACTCCCACCACCAGAAGGCAGTGATGCCCAAAAAACAAAACAAAATATTTATATATGATGTTGGGGAAATAGATTTATGTGCATATATTTATAGGTTTAGTATTAAGGTAGCAGATGAACATTGGGCCTCCACTCAAGTACTCCCTCAAAGTAAGAACACTTTGTATTATTAAACTTGCATTCCATGATGCTCACCTTCCTGACAGAACTGCCAAAGACAAAGCAAATGTGGTGAAGCAAGCTGATGGTGCCTAGCTATCAAAAGATACAGTGTCTGGGGTCTTAAAAGCTTGAAGATAAACAAGTGGCCATCTAGCTGAGAAGCAACAAAGCCCACATGAAAGAAGCATACCAAACTGTGTGTTCACAAGGTGTCGATGGGATCAGGTATCAAGCATCAAAGAACAACAAATCACATCATTATGAATGAGCGGGAGTGCAGATTGGGAACCCAAAGCCCATCTGTAGGCACCGGGACATCCCTTTACAGAAAGGTCACAGGAAGGAGATGAGCCAGTCAGGTTGCAGTATAGCAATGATGAAACACAAGTTTCCTCTAGTTCTTAAATATGTCCCCCCTCCACCCTACACTATCATGATCCCAATTCTACCTTACAAATCTGGCTAGACCAGAGGATGTACACTCGTACAGATAGGAATTGGAAACCCAGGAAATGCAGAACAGATGAATCCCTCAGGACCAGTGGTAAGAGTGGCAATACTGGGAGAGAGGAAGGTAGAAAGGGGGAACCAATTACAAGGATCTACATATAACCCCCTCCCTGGGGGATGGACAACAGGAAAGAAGGGCGATGTCTGTAAGTGTAAGACATGACAAAATTCTATAATTTATAAATGATCAAGGGGTCATGAGGGGAGGGGGAGGACAAATTGAGGGTTCAATACCATGGACTCAAGTAGAAAGCAAATGTTTTGAGAATGATGATGGCAACAAGTGTACAAATATCCTGGACACAATGGATGGATGGATGGATTGTGATAAGAGTTGTATGAGCCCCCAATAGAATGATTTTTAAAATAAATAAATGGAAATGTTTACCAGTATTCACATTTATCTTAGTTTGACTTATTGCCCTGTCTTTGGAGTTTTATTAGTTGTTCTTGTCCTGCTGACGCTGACGTGATAAGCTTCCTGGACTCCACTCTGTGCTTAATCCATTCATCATTTCCTAAGAAATTCTGAAATGATCTGCCTGTGTGAATGATAAGATAGACTCTCCCCACCCTCTCAGGCTAAAACCAGATTGGCAGCTGCAAACTCAGTTCTGTTCTTTATCATGGCTTCTTGCCAAGTGAATCAACCCTTGTGTTTAATAGCGTTTCACTTCTAAAAATAATTGGGCCGACAGACATTGGACTCTATGACTAATCTTCCTGTGTGAATATGTTTAATCATGCCCCTTCCCCCCTAAAAGCCAAATACCCCATTTTCTTGAATAAGTCGTTTTCCAAGAAATAAACCAAGAGTCACTGGAGGAAGAGGAGGAGGAAGAAGAGTGGAACAAGATATTCCTATCCTACTCTACCTACCCTCACATGACAGTGGTAACATGTTGCAGGTCGCTCTCTAAGACTGCTGCACAGCCAAACCACTGACCGACTGCACCTCGGTGCCCTTGAGGAACTTCATAGTTAAGATTCCAGCAACCTCCCTTACCACTGTTGTCACGTGAGTCAACAAGGTTCCACAGCGTCCACACATGCCCTGCTCATTGTGGGTCAGTGCTCGGGACAAGCTGTATGGCAGAGGTGGGTTTGGACTGGGCCTTGAAAGAGGGGACAGATTGGGATGGCATGGGAGTAGGAATAAGTGAAGCATGGATTATCTTACCAAACGGACAGGGGTCATGGGATACTTAGTTCACACAGAGAACCAGTGGTGAGGTACTGTGAGCTATCGGTTGCAAAATCCAGGTGGAGACAGTGTACGGGGCCAGGAAGGCCAGGGAAGAGGATATGATCCTCACTCGTCCCACAGGCCATCGGGACAACCTTGGTGGCTGTTCACGCTTATTCCTAACTGCTTTCTATCTCTTGGCTCACCCACCCTTCAGCCTGAACGCACCTGCAGGGAGACTTCCCCAGGACTCCCTCGGATTGAGCACACAAATAGGAACGCAGTCAAAACTGTTGTAAGGGAAGAAGTCCAGCCAGATGGATTAAACCTTAAAGCCAAACCAGAAGGATCTGGGAGGACTTTACAGAACAAACAACTCTCAGAGCCACCCAGGAACAGAGAACTGCAGCCCCAGTGAGGGCAAGGCGTAGCCGGCCCAAGCAAGAGACCTCGCAAACGAATCCTTCAGTCTGAGGGCGGTGGGGAGGGGGCAGCTCATGGCAGCACATCGCTAGCCCCATAGCTGCGCGTGCGCAGTCTCCAGGGCGGCCACGTGCAACTCTCTGAAGACTCTGGGGAAGCCATTCTTTGCGCAAACGGCCCGGTTGGTGTCGCCTGTCCTTGCACAGAGACTTGGATAACCATTTTTGTTTGTTTGTTTTTCTCCGCCTCTCGTGACAAGTCAACGCTATTCATAAAATAAACACACAAGCCAACCAACCAGAGCTCACAAAAGCAAAGGGAAGAAAAACTCAGGTGCAGGTTTAGACCTCAGGAGCCCCGGGGGGTGTAGTGGTTACAAGTGGGACTGCGATCGCAAGGTCAGCAGATTGAAACCACCAGGCACTTCTCAGAGGAAAGACAGGGCTGTCTACTCCCGTGACAGAGTTAGCGTCTCAGAAACCCACAGGGGCTGCTCTAACGTGTGCTCTACGGCTGCTAAGAGATGGAGCGACCTCAGAGGCTTGACTGTATAACCCAGCTCTTATAGTCCGTGCAAACGGCAGTACAGAATCACCTCGGCCCAACACCCCACTGTGAGAGAACTGGCAGCTCAGGGCCATGGGCTGCGGCCTGCTCTCCACTCCCCGGCCGCCACAGGGCTCCTCAATAGCAGACTCTCTCCATGCACAGTGATCAATTTCTTTTCCAGCCTTAGGGCTGTCAGCCTCCACCTGGTCTCCTCTGACTTCGCTCGCCCCAGGAGTAGGTGGCACAGGTGGCACAGGTGCCAGCCCCCAGCCAATGTGACCATCACGCCAGTCAAACAGCCCCTGCCTCGCCGCCTTCAATTACGGCCGGCGAGATGTGAGTGTTCTCGAGTTTTTAATGAGTCATCTTGCTAAACGCAGGTGAAGGAGGTTGACATTTTGCAGAGAGAGAGAGGCTCTCGGGGAAACCTATAATTCTCGTGGCTTGGTTTTTCATTCTTGTCTCTTCTCCTTCCTGCCACAGGTTCCCTTGTTTATCATGACGAAGCCAGGGGCCGAGGAGCCCAGGCACTGAGGGGTTGGGCTATTAAGGAAGGGTCAACAGTTCAAACCACCAGCTGCTCCCAGGGAGACAGTGGGGACTTAGAACTCCTGCCAAGAGTTACGGTCTCAGAAGCCTACGGAGTGGTTGGCTCTGTTCTGCCCTGTGGAGTCACAAGGATGGCAGGAGTTCGGTTTTGAAGTCGTGACAAGAGAACCCAGCCCCACCCCCCGCCAGGGGGCCTCCTGATGGTCTTTGCAGAATGCAGAGTGTCAGTTGATTGGGCCAATAACAACCCTGTTCGTCCTCAGCCCTCAACCACTGCCTCCAAACCCCCAGCGAAGAAGACTTCCCACCTCTCCCTGCCGAGCATCCAGCAGACAACACACCCAGCCCGGGTGCTGGCGACAGGAAACTCACCTCCCAGAGGGAGAAAAGCAGAGACAGGAGTCCCAAGAGAGTGACAGGTAAGTCCGCGTGCTCCACGATGGCAAGGGAACGTGGGCGACACTGCAAATAGTCGCCCATGAACGTGGACCACGTGTCCGTCTTATATTTTACATCTTACATCCGCGTTACAGTGCCAGGAAAGACAAGACTTGCTATACTCGTACAGAGCTAGAACCTTGGAAGTCCAGACGGGCAATTCCCTGTCCTGTAGGGTTGCTGCGAGTCAGAATCCACTGATGGCAGCGAGTTTGTTTGTGCCTGTGTTTTGTTGTTGTTTTATGGGCGATGCCATCAGGCAGGTGACAGGTGCCAGAGGAGAAGGATTCATGCAGCCCCGAGATGCTGGGAATCAGTGGACTGGCCGGTCCTAAGCCCGTGCCCAATCTTCGCTGCCCGCAAGAATCTTTCACTGTTCCTGGGTGCTGGAAGCACTTGCAGATGATTGATTTCTCTACTAACAAGAGGCAGGCTCCCCCGCAGCCCGCCATAATGATTCTGTTTCTCTGTTGCATAGCCCTTTCTGCGCTGAGCTCATCTTGTTTCTGAGTTTGCTGGTCATTTGCTTCGTGACTGTTGTTCTAGCGTTCATGTAAATCTTTATGATCTCCCTCAGTCAAAAGCATCTTGATGTATTTGTTCAGACCTTCCAGGTGAAGGTTTATTCATTTTCTTGGAAGGCCACCCTGTAATTTCCTCCCTAGTCTAAAACTGTCTGTTCCTGTTCCACCTTGACACCGTCTAGGGGATTTCTGGACCGACATGACCTCTGTTTACTGGGTCATTGCCGTCATTTGCCAGTTGGTGTCTGTGGCTGCCTGGGTTCATTCTATTTGGGACTTTGGATCTGTATCTGGTTCACTTCTGAGCGATGCTGTCATGTGTGTGCCTCTCAGAAACCTGCAGACCATAATGGAGACTCGGACACCTGACAGTCCCCTGTAAGAGGCAATATATAGCATTGTGGGCACATCTGCACATACCCCTCAGGGACAGGGCTACTGTGAATGGGAAGTGCAGGAAAACAGACCATTTCCTCATGACTCCCACTGCTTTTCACTGGGTCAGATCTCGTGAAACTGTGCAGCATCAGAAGCACTAGGTCAGATAACAGGCCAATTTCAGAAATCTATAGAAAACTAGGACACCTGAATAAGAATACACATAACCTAACCAAAAACTGAGCATGGGACACAGACAATTATTAGATCTAACTATTAAAGTTATTAAAAATGACATCCAGGTGGCCACTAATCATATGAAGACACATTCGAGTTCATGGGCCATAGAAGTAGAAATTAAAACAACGATGAAAAACCACCTCACACCAGCACTCTTAGCAAAATTAAAAAAATAATAATAATAAAATTCTAGGGAGGATGTAGAGAGAGAGATCGGAGCAGTCACACACTACTGGTGGGATGATAGAATTTTAGGGAAATGAATACGGCCCTTTCTTAACAAATACCAATACCTTATTATCTTGCGGTCTCACTAATTGGTATATACTAGTGGTTCTCCACCTTCTTCATGCTACGACAGTTAATAACAGTTATGGTGACCCCCCCCAACCACAAAATTATTTTCATTGCTACTGCATCACTGTAATTTTGCTTCTGGTATGAATTGTCATGTAAAGATCTGATATGCAGGATGTATTTTCAGTGCTACAAATGGAACATAATGAAAGCACAGTGATTAATCGCAAAAGCAGTGTCATTATCTATTGTGCAATATTTATCATTGTGAAATATCTATTTTCCAATGGTCCTAGGAAACCCCTGTGAAAGGGTTGCTTGATCCCCAAAGGAGTCACGACCCACAGGTTGAGAACCGCTGGCCTAGACCCCAAAGTGCACAGCATGAACAGATGCATGCACAGGTGTGTTTATTGTAGCAAAGAGATGGATGCCGGGCTGAGCCCCGGTGGCGTAGTGGTTGTGCGTGGGACTGCGGTCCACTGGGATGGAGGTTCAATTCCAGCTTACAGGAGTAAAGGCTGGGCCTCCTACTCCCACCACCAGAGGGCAGTGATGCCTATATTAAAAAAAAGAGATGGATGCCTATAGGTGGCCGGATGAACAAACCAGTACCCTCAATACAATGGGTTATCATGCCCCTTCAAACACGAGTCCATCAAACACGGTAAGACACGGGCAAAATTAGAGAACATTGTGCTTAGCCAAATCAGTCAGCCTCATAGATAAGTATTTTATGACACCATAATTATAAAGGAAAAGAGAGAAAAAGAAAAATTATTTCCCACACAAAGATAATACTTTTACGATTGTGATGAGGCCATGGTGGGGAGTGGGGAGTTGGGGAATGGGGTGGGGTGGGGTGGAGAAGAAAGGAATGGGAAGCTATGGAGGGAGGAAGGATGGGAAAGAAAACGAAGCCCATGCCCACATACACGGGAGGGGTTTGCAGAACAGTGTTACTGATTGGATTTGATGAGCTGACCAGTCCAACTACATAAAAATGTTTTCCTTTGGACTGAGCCCCGGTGGCATAGCGGTTGTGCATGGAACTGTGGCCCACTGGGATGGAGGTTCAATTCCAGCAGCAGCTCTACAGGAGCAAAGGCTGGGCCTTCTACTCCCACCACCAGAGGGCCAGTGATGCCCCCCCAAATGTTTTCCTTTGTATTTCATAAAAAGTTAAAAAATGTATGTGAATAAGTAAAGAAAATTTTAAAATAAAGTGTTCTTTTTAAAGAGAGAGAGGAAAGGCATAGTCTTTAAAAACCCTCATGCTTGCTAACCCCTCAGATCTAAATATTGGTCCGAGTGGCTATAACAGGCCGAAAGACACAGATTCGGATGCTTTTGTAACCTACATATTCATTTTAAACAAACAAATGATCACTGATCACCAGATCAGTGATCAGGGGTAGTAATACTTGAAGAACATGTTGAGTGAATTAATAATGAATGCCCCAAAGACCCAAGACAAATGTTGGGGCACATCACCTAACTGTAAGGTCTCCCTCTTCCAAACCATTCACTCTTCGGCCAGACTCATCAAAGGGCCATTCAGGAAATGCCAGCACACTATGAGGCATTCAGGTCAAGCATCACGGACGCTTGTGAACACTTCACAAAGGAACCTCATGAGCACAGAGAGGCCATCACCTCTTGCTTTGCAGTGTCACTGCAGGGCACGCTTCCCTTCAGATTCACCAATCTCTACCAGCAACTGGTGTCTGGAAGGTAAGCAGTCCTATCCCTGCACTGTAGAATGATGACCAGAAATGCTGCATTTCTCTTGCTGGGCAAGAGGAGTCTCTTACAAGAGTTCAAACGGATGCTGCGTTTCCAAATTCCACTTTGGAATCAATACATGTGAACTTGTTGAAAAGAACATGGCTACCTTAGACTATAGCTTGTCTCTCAGTATTATTCTGGCTACAAAGTTATGAATTGAAAAGGTCTGCATGCTCACACATGTTCCCGAGGATGCATAATATCCTCTCTGGAATGTATCAATTCTGCCACAACCACCTGCTGACTCACAAATGTGGACAGACCAGGACACCAACTATCCCTGAATACTGCTAAGTATTATGAGGAAGGAAATAGTCCCATGGAGAAAGAGAGAGAAAGAGAGGAAAAGTATGCCCAAGATTTTCAAGAACATAAGAAACAGAATTAAACTACTTCTTGCTTTTATCTCATTGGTAAAACATAACTGTTATGGGTGCTCATTTAATATAAAACTACTCCACTCGTCAAAAGCTGAAGTACAGTCCCCAATAGCATAAAAGAAGTAATTAACCACTCTCTAGGATGCAGACTCAAACTGAACTCTTAGCATATATATCTGGAATACACGTTAGGCTTAAACTGTGGGGAAGCTATCTGGAAAACCATGCTAAAGGGAACAAGAAGAAATGCTTCATTACACCTTCCATCTTCCTTACCATTTTTTCTTCCGTGGCGGGTGGACTTCGAAGGAAAAAGCAGAGAGGAGCAAAAAGAATATCGACAATTCCAATAATGGTCATGAGCCACGGAAACCCAATGGTCTTGGCGATGGCCCCACCAGCAGAAGGACCTGACAGGAGACAGAGAATTCAAGAGAATGGACTCCACATGGCTCATGGGCAGAAAGATGCAAATCACTTTTAATTGGCGTTAGCCATCATGCACGGAGGCAGAGGGTTCTTTCGAGAATGCAGGGCCCTTACCTATGGCGTATCCCATGCAGAAGGCCACATCGGCTATAGCATACACGCTCCCATAGACGGACACATGCCGAAGGTCCACCAGGTAGCCCATGATGGGCATCATGGAAGAGTCCACCATCCCTGTGGGCAGGCAGGAAGCACAGTCTACAGCAAACTGGGAGACTGAAGGTCACGGAACTGTGTCCGAAACGCTTCCCCATGTGCTATTCCAACCCGCTGGGCTTGCAGGCTGTCTCTGGACCTTGGCTGGGGTTGAAATGGAATCCCTGGTGGGCTAGTCTTTGCCTGGTCACTGCTTGGCCTCACCTAGTCCTCCACGGTGCCTGACCCATCCTGGGGAGAGCCAGCCCTCTGGTGACTCCTGCTGCCATTCTTCAGATCTACAAGGGTGGCTGCTTCCTGGCTGTGTGGAACCTGGGCCTGCTGACCCTTGGCACTGTCCGGATTCCTGGCTATCTACCTGCTGCCTGGCCTACTTGCCCCTGGCCCTGGATGAACACGCACTCCCACTTCCCACCAGCTCCCCTCCCTTGCTTCCCTTCACCCTCCAGGGACTTGCAGTGGAGAACTGCAATTGTTACTGGTGTTCCAAACTGCTGTGAGAGGATAGGGGTCTTCTTTCACACACATTACAGACAGGCACACACATGTATGTAAGCATGTCTATCTGTAATAAAGTATACCTTCAGGTACACAGGTATATATATGGACACACGCATGTATGTGAGTGTGTATATCTGTGATAAAATATACATGCCTGTAGGCACACGTGCATATATACACACAGACACACAGTAGGGGACCTGAGAGCTCTGAAAAGGTCCCATTCCTTCTACTGCCCCACTCACAGGCAAATGCCACACCCTTTTCCTGTGATAGAACTAAGGTGCTGTTATCATGATCCAACTGTACACGGTAAATGAGAAAGGCTATTCATCTGCGATATGAACAAGAGTTTCCCTTATCTATTGGCTATCATTCTCCACATTTCCAAGGCTTCTGCTTGGTGAAAATCCCAGCAGCGGGCTGAGGCCTGGTGGTGTCGTGGTTGTGTGCGGGACTGTGGCCCACTGGGTTGGCGGTTCAAATCCAGCAGCAGCAAGACTGGGTCTCCTACTCCCACCAGAGGGCAGTGATGCCCTCCCCCCAAAAAAGAAAAGAAAAGAAAATTCCAGCAGCATGGGCAGGCAGACTACCACGCACAGTAGGGTGTGCATTGTGTCAGACCCTACAAAAACCAGAGGTGACGTCTAGGCTTCATGGGAGAAATTCTGTTCAGAGGTGGGTGCGAGTCAGGGGACGCCAAGTGAGGGATTCTCATGTTTGCCAAAGCACGGCACTTCCTATCACTTGGCTTCTGTCAACATCAGATTTAAAACCCTTGGGGAGGTCCTTTGACAGGGAAGCAGGTGCCCTTATGTGGTCTAGCTCTAGAGTGTGCTTGAGCTAAAGTGGCTCCACTCAAGCGTCTAGAAACTTCTAGGGACTTCAATCTGCCAGAGTAAGAGACCAGCTCTCCTAGCACCCAGGGAGCAGGGTTTTCAAACGTAGGCACAAGGTCCCTGTGACTTACCGATTGCAAAACCAACTCCAAAGTTGGGAGCTATGAGTCCGTAAATGGTTTTTGCAAGCGGAATCTGTAAGAGAGAGAGAAAATCAATGTGATGCCAAGATAAGTCCCTGAGAGGCAAACATGAAATATCTTGAAGATCCTTAACCATGTATCTTCTCTCCGCTTGGCATGTCTGTTCCCCGATGAAGGACGGGTGAGGAGGAGGGGAGAGATGGGCTTGAGTGCAGGCTGGACCTTGCAGATCTTTATCAGTCGAAGCTGCTGGTCCCACTCATCCGAGATCAGCCTAGCCTACATCCCGCTTCCCAGAAGGTCAAGAAGACCTCGCTTGGGGGTAGATACTGGTCATTGCTCTCGTCAAGATCAGCAGTTCTCAACCTGTGGGTCACGACCCTTTAGGGGTTCAAATGACCCTTTCACAGGGATCGCCCTATTCATAACAGCAGCAAAATGACAGTGATGATGGAGCAACGACACCACCACAAGAGGAACTGTATTAAAGAGTGGTGGCATTCAGAAAGTTGAAAACCACTTTTCTAAAACACCCCGTTATTGTTATCGGCTAGGTATCTGAAAGTCTCTAGGGCATTATGCTGTTTAAAATGATTTCTTTTTAAGGAAGCTAAAGGTGACAAGTGTCCTAAGACATCCTACAGCCTTTCTATGTGACACACAATGAACGTTGCTGCCTTGAAGAGAAATGCCCACATTCGTGAGCTGGGAAATAGTTCAGTGAAAGGGAAAACAGTGGCGTAAAAGGACGTGAACAGTTCAAACGTGGTCAGTTGCTGCCCACTCTGCTGATGCAGGATCCGATCTGGTTTTCAACAGTGTCTGTATTTGGGTGTGTTTGTTTGGTTTGTTCATATTAGGGTGTGTGTCAGAGGTGTTATGGCCTTGAAGGTGATGTTATATGTTTTTAAAGTGCTTCAGTAAATGAAACCCAGGATTGATGGACCTACAGGGACAACAAGTAGAATAAGGGTTTCAGGGTGGGGTACAACGGTGGGGGTGGGTGGTGGTAAAAGGGGGACCGTGTCAAGGGATCCGGGGAGAAAAAGAATGTTTAGAAACATTCTGCTTGCCATGATTGAATGATGGACGGGGGTGGGGGAGGAGTTGAAAAGAGAGAAAAAGAGGAAGCAAACTTGAACATTAGCCAACTGCGAACTGCTGCACAGGGTTCCTCGGGTGACTCCTGCCAGGGCCACCGTTACAGCCCCAGATGCATGCGGCGTCTGAAGGCCATCTTTACTCACGCATAAAATGCTGATTCCGACAATGACCATTCCCAGCAGAGCGCAGAGCCACCTATCAAAAGAACACCGTCAGGGTCATCGTTCGATTTTCCACCTCCCCGTCCAAAATGTCAGTGGGAAACAAAGCAATTATTTGTAATCGCTGAGCTTGAAACACTTGGGGTGGTTTTTTTTTTTTTTAATCTACATTCCTTCCCCTCTCCCCCCATCTCTCTCTCAAGTAAGTACATCGCTCTCAGGAGGTGAATCACTCCGCGCTAAGCTGGGCAGGCTGGCGCGTCAAAGGCCGCCCAGAGGCTCCACGGGAGCAAGGCCTGGCTGTCGGCTCCCATAAAGTTAGTCAGAGACTAGAACCCCCTGGGTGGGGAGGAGGCCCACTCTGCCTCGTCACCGGGGGGTGCTGCAGCACCACCCACGCCCTGATGACAAATACAAGCGCAGGCCTGTGCTTTTCATTTGATCTTACCTCCCCATTTTGTGCGCGAGGAGCCCAAAAATATTGGTCCCGATGAGATAAGAGACACTGGCTGGCAAGAAAGCGACGCCTGTGAATTGATGAAAAGGACATCTTATCAGTACTGATATCCGCCAAACGCAGGAGAAACTCATCATTGTAGCCACACCAGGCCGATGAGAGCAGCCCGGGGGGCCTGCACCAGAGCAGCTAATATCCGGCCGCCGGGGAGCGGCCTCGACCCCTCTCGGCTGCCGCATCCGCCCGGGATCCAGAAATGAAACCCGAGTCTCTTATCAGCTGCTTCATCCAGCCGTCACCTCCGCTCGCCCGGCCGCCTGCTCTGCCCCCGGTCCCATACAGCTACTACTGAGGAGACCCGTGCAAGGGGACAGCCAACGGTGACATCTGTCCCTGGACCGCCCTTCCCTTTGCTCCTGGGGGGCGGGGAGGTTGCAGGTGCGCAGAAGCATTACATACGAAGCAGAGTTACAGTGAGCCCTAGGGTCTGCGCTGCGTCTGCCAGGAAGCGTCGATGTGAAGAAGGGAGGATGGAGTGCTGCACCTGCTGCTCTTCTACCTCCGCGATTCTTTTTCCCCAAACGCACATATCGTAACATTCAGTAGTTCGATCCCATCAAGATGAGTTGTAAATCAGTTTTTAGAATAGCTTCTTCATTCTCTTTTTTTTTTTTTAATCATTTCATTGGGGGCTCATCGAGCTCTTATCACAAGCCTTCTATCCATCCATTGTGTCCCTTTGGTATATTTGCTTCCATCGTTATTTTCAAAAGATTTTCTTTCTACTTGAGCCCTTGGTATCAGCTCCTCATGTTCCCCCTCCCTCGTGAGCCCCTGCTAAATTCTAAATTATTATTATTATTTTCATATCTTGCATGGTATTTTCTTCATTCCTGTACTCAATATTAGTTCTCCATTTTCCCCCAACCTCCCCTGCCACACCCCCAAGGAACTATTAATCCTCTTACTGTCTCCATAGATTCACCAATTCTCCACAGATTTCATAGGCAGAAAAACATGTAAAAACAAACAAGAATAACAAAGTAAAACAGATAAAAAAACTTCAATCAAAAAGAAAGCAGAGGATATTAAAAATGAGAACAAATTCAAGTGGCTCAGCTCCTGTCAGTGAGTCCTGTAAACCACTTTCCTTGTTTTAGATGAAGACAAGTCTGCTCGGTCTTGCTGGTGGTCAAGTCCTATCTGGATGCCCCTGGCAGTCCGAGAGACCAGGCACTCTGAAGGGAGGGAGCTGGCGTCGCCTGGCCTCGGATGAGCCTGCGCTGTTCTTGTGGGTGCTTCTTCATCAAACAAACATGAGGACATCAGGAGACTGACCAGGTATGGCTGCAAGTGACTATGTCCACATCAACATGATCTTGCCCACTGCGTCACGAGGACAATTGCTTATGAAAGACGGTTTCTCAAACTCTTCAGTCCATTCACTTGTTTTTTCTTCAAATTAGACATGCCAGATTTGATCCTGAACTTTGCCTGTGAATGGTAAAAATCGCTTTCTCTCCAATCCTCTGATTGTTCTAAATGCATCTCAATTAGATTAACTACGTCCTGCTATTGAAAACCAGCAAATGGCCACAGAAGGACCCTGTGACTCACCACTGCCCTCTCTAAGGGTACATCTGAAGGAGCTCTAGTGGCATTTTGTTTACAAGGTGGGCTGCTACGCACAAGACCAAAGCCAGAGCTTTCTACTCCCAAAAGAGGTGTGGCCTTGGAAAACTCACAGGGGCCATTCTCTCCTGCCCTAGAGGGCTGCTGTCATTTGACATTGGTGGCAGTGAGGTATACATCTCAAAGACCTGAACGCAGGAACTCAAACAGATCCCTGTCCACCCAAGTTCACTGCAGCGTTTCTCACAAGAGCCCAAAGGCAGAACCCACACTCTCCACCGTCTCCCCCCCCCCCCCCGCCCACCACCCATGGCCATCAACAGATGACCGGGAATGTCCACATCGAGATTCTGCTCTGCCACCAGGAGAAATCAGGTTCTCGTGCCTGGCCCCGAATGGAAGAATATTGGTGACATTATCTTAAGAGACAGAAGTCGGACACAAAAGGACCTGCATGGTCCAATCTCACTTAGAGAAAACATCTACAATAGGGGAATGTACAGAGACCCGGGTTCGTCAGCGGTTACGAGAGACTTGGGGGAAGGAAGGATGGGGTGTCACTACTTAACAGGCCCCCGGTTAAGTCCCCGTGTGGAGTAACTGAGAATCTGCAGAGATGGCACGACATGGTGAAGGGGATAAACGTCACGCAGTCACGCTCTTGTGGCTGCAACCACGGGCTCAAACATAAGAGCAGTTGTAACGATGGCACACGTGCCAGGAGATGTCTTTCTTTTGGACGTAGCGTCGCTGTGCGTGGGACCCTAGCAACAAAACCATTTTGAATAAGCTGTCAGGAGAGACGGAGAAGAAGAGGCAGGTCTAGAAAAGAAGGATGGACAGACTGGCTGCAATGATAACCATAATCACCACTGTAAGGATGCCAGCGGACCAGCAATATGCCCTTCCCTTGCTCTCCGTCAGAGAGTGCCTTGCAAGAACAACAACAAAGCATACTCCTAAGATTGGTTAGAATGGCAACTTGGTGCTATGTAGTGTGTACCACAAGTAGGACTTTCCAGTAGTCAACGAGGGCTTCTACACCCAATGCACAGAGTCTGGGGTCTCCCAGCGCCCAAGCCAACAAGATTCTCATCTCTCACCATGCACCTGTCTCCTCAAATGGCATCGCAATGACCCCTTTCAGAAGCCAGCTACAAAGCCAACCTGTCCTAGACTGGGCCATTCTGGGAACTAATGACCAAGAGTCTGCTCACTCCCACCCCAAGGGGTGAGGAGCCCTGGTGGCATTGTGGCTTATACAGTGGGCTGTAACTGCAAACCAGCAGTCACTGTCCGGGAGGATGGAGACGCTGCCTGCATACAGATCCATAAGGATCTGCAGACACAGCAACCCACAGGAGCCCAATACCAGGTCTCTCTGAGTGGGAAACAACTCAATGGCAGGGGGTTAGCAATGTGTGGTGCTTTGGCACACGGGGCAGTGCTGCGGCCACAGCCAAGACAGCGCCCACCCATGACCTGTAACCACGCCACCTGTAACCTGATGCCACCCATGGCAAACGTTCTTCCACACGGATTCCTCTGCCCTGTCAGTCCATGCAAACCCTACCCAACCTGTTTTTCACTCTGGCCATCCCCAAGCTGTGCCTCAGGCACAGGCCACAGCAAGGGCATTTTCAAAGGGCAGAACCGGTGAGGTGTGAGCCATGACATGGTCTGAGTCAAGGGACATAACAGAGATCTGACAGACGCCCTAGAGACCCTGAGTATGAATCCAGCAGCATGCCCCTCACAAATGGGATTTGCCCTGATTCATGGCCTTGGTCGCAGAATGAGTATCTAGGCCAGCGATTCTCCACCTTCCTCATGCTGTGACCCTTTCATACAGTTCCTCGTGTGATGGTGACACCCCCCCCCCAACATTATTTTCGTGGCTACTTCATAATTGTTGCTAGTTGTGAATCATCGTGTTAATATCTGATATGTAGGATGTGTGTTCATAGTTACACATGGAACATAATTCAAGCATAGTGATTAGTCACAAAACAATATGTAAGTACATATTGTGAAATAGTCATGTGTTTTCCCTATGGTCTTAGGCCACCCCTGTGAAAAGGTCATTGACTCCCAAAAGGATCTCGACCCACAGGTTAAGAATCGCTGGTCTGAGCCAAGGTCTGTCCACAGGATTCACTGGTATATCACTGGATGAAGCTGATGAAGTATCAAAACCTCATAGGGCAAGTGTTGCGGGCAGTGGGACTGGCAGGGCCTCTAGGTCAGGGGGGCCACAGAAACAGGGAGCAAGGGGTTGTGGGCCCCAGACTGGAAGATCTGATGTTGCTAGTGAATCAGGAAGCCTGGATTCTGGTGTGAAGTCCTGTTGGCATTTGACTTTGTGAAACTGGACCCTCAGGCAAGCCAACACCCACCAGCCAACCGAAGCCCTGCTCAGGGCTGCACCGACTCACGGGTGACCTGCCCGAGCTGGGGTCAGAGAGAAGGGCCCACTGGACCCGGCTGGACGCCATGCTTCCTGCCCCGTCCTGACAAGGTGCTTATGTGGGTGGCTGTCTCTGAAGCCAAAGCTTCAAAATGCTTTCTAGTGCGGAAGATGTCCAGTGCCTGCAGGGGAACCCACAGGGTGGCTGTTCCTATTCTTCCTGCATGGGGTTTCTTTCCAGTAGCACAGCCCCATCCCACAAGCCTCTGCAGAAAGAACAGAGTCAGGGCACGGGGCGGCTCCTTCCAGTTCCAGAGCCGTGAGTCTTGTGGCTTTTCCAAAAGTGATTAGTATTAATCCATGGATTGAGAGAGCTTTGAAAGTGGCTGTGTTTCCTTTGTCCCCTGACTGCCAGGATGTTCAGAGCTCGATTTTCTGCCCAAGAAACTCTCCACTGCATAATGCTTGTTTGGAGTTGCAGAGGAGGTGGGGGGAAGGGAAAGAGTGCTTTGAGTGGGTCACTTTACCCCCTTAGTGCTCGACACACAGAATCCCTTCCAGGACACCCCCCTCCAAGACAGGCTCTGTGATGCCCTCCGTGGCAAATGCTCTTCCACACAGATCCCTCCGTCCTGCCAGTCCATGCAAACCCTACCCAACCTGCTGGCCAATCCCAAACTGGGGGAGGCTCCCTCAAGCAGAGGCCACAGAGAGGACCTTTCACACTGGGTCACCTACATGCCCCTTCTCACCAGGTCCGGAGCAGCCGGTGAGCTCCAGGACATGGCTCACAAGTTGCAGAGACCCAAGCAAGACCAGCCCGTGCCCCCGCCCTGCTGCAGCTGAGACCCGAGCAGGCACTGACATGAGATTCTCTGTACTACAGAAAAGGCGGCTGCAGGCAGGCGGAAGGAAACCCGTGCAGTGGGGAGGGGTGGGCGAGCATCTGGCCCCGGTGATAAGCCCGGCAGATCATCTGTTGATAGCATCCAGGCGGCTCTCTAGCCTGGAGTGCCCAGGCCTCTGCGGGCAGAAAGGCTCCAGAAGGTAAGCCCCAGGGCTCTAGCTGGACAGGAAAAGGCAAATGAGTTAACGCGGCCATACACAGCCAGGCCACATCCAATTAGGACCAGATGCCGTTTCGATGGAGACATCGGACACAACAAAGGGCACGTCTGCCCAAGAGCATGTTCATGCAATACGTTGGGGCAGAGCTGGCCCCACCTCGACCAGGCCGCCTCTGGACAAGGCCTGGAGACCCAACACAGCGCCTGGAGGAGCGGGAAGCAACAGAGCTGCTTCCACGGGCGTGAACGGTGATGTTCGTGGAGCCTGCAAATGGCTATGCTCAGAGTCAGGGTTAGAAACAGTCTGTGCCTCCTGCTGGGTGGTTCCTTTAAGGTCCCCGGGTTTCCTCCTGTGTCTTGATGGTCAGAGTTCAATATTCTGCCGAAGACAGTCTCCCAAGTCGAGTCCCAGTAATGCCCCATCTCCACTGAATGGCTCTTGTTGGAAGCTCGTGTGTGCATGCGTGTGTGTGTGTGTGTGTGTGTGTGTAAAGGTAATACACAACATTGTGGGGGGTCCCAAGGGGGTAGTCCTCCAGATATTAAGCAATATTCTAAGTCTATAATCATTTGGAAGGAGGATTTTGACACAAGAATGGCAAAGGGAACACGGAACAGAAGGGAAACCCCCAGAAGTAGAGTCAAGAACATGGGGAGGTGGAGAGGCTGATGAAGGTGACATCAGAAGCCAGTGGGGGAAAGAGCTGAGATCTACGGGGAGAATGGTTGTAGAACAACGGGCTGGACATAGAGGTGGCATGAGTGTTGTCTTCTCCTAAACATAGGCCTTGGTTTTACATGAAGAGCTCGAGTCTGTATGGGGCTCAACGTTCTTGTCCTCTATGGTGTTCTTCAGAGGACCTTACCTAACTCAACTTTGAAGAAGTCAGCACTGAATACCAGGCTAACCAAACAATTCATCAGGAGGGCCAGAGAGGGAGCGCATGAGTGGATGTTTTTTTGGCTGATAGAGTTTCCTCAGAGAGAGTAACAGCAGTATCAAATTCTCAGACACTGTCTTAGAAATGGCAAAATCACGGATTCAAAGACTGTACCCATGTTCTTGAGAGACCCAGAAGAAATAGCTGAAAGGACTGATGATGGCCAAATCAGAGGAGGAGATCTGAGGCAGGAAGCAGAGAGAGTTGTTCTTCTCATGAAAGTATGGACTGTAATGGCATCGTGGTTACTCGTGGGACTGACACCTTCAAGGTCAGCAGTTCCAAGCCACCAGTCTCTCCTCTGGAGAAGTATGGGACTTTCTACTCCTGAGTTACAGGCTCAGCAACTCGGCATCAATGCAATGGCAGTGAGCTCGGTTGTAGGTAATGGATAAAAGTTACTTAATTTGAACATGGAAGGAAACATGGCCACACGCTTTCATAAGCAAGAAACAGGGGTCACTGAAGATTCAAGTGGCAAGATTCAACGTGGGAGGGGTTTATCCTATGGGGTCGATATGAATTGGCATCAGCTCAATAGCGGTGAGTGGGAGATACTGATAAATGACAGAACCATCTGGAGAAAGATCCACACAACTGTTAACAATGACCGTCAAAAAGACTGATGGGAGGGTGGCAGAAGGGACAGATAGAGGAGGGGATTTTTTTTTTTAATTTTTCACTTCCTCAATTTTGTACTTGAACTTTTGGGTACTAAGCATGTGTTCTTTTTCTCACTGAAAAATGGTTTCACGAGCTAAATGTGTGGTAAGCCTCTTGGCTGCCCAAGGAGAGTGAGCAGAACTATTCGACATATGCAATGCGGGAAGATGCCTCCTGTGTTTGCCCTCACTTCTGCCAAGCTCTGATGCCTCTATAACTCTTCTGCCTCTATCAGGAATAACACAAAAACCAGAGCAAAGCAGACCCAAAGCTCTCTGGTGTCTTGAGCACTGACCACAGAGTGTCCAACCAAAGCAATCACTTTATCAATCTGACACCACAGGTTGACTGGGTTACCCTGACAGGACCCTTCCTAGAGACAAATTCTTTGGAATCAGCAGGACCACCCCACCCCCCATCCAGTCCTTACCCAGCTGCCATTTGTGGGAACACATAGTCTCCATCATCCAGATGGGCAGGGCTGGCTCCAGCATGGCGATTGCCATGTTTGCAAAGCAGATGGACCCTTGAAGAAAAGAAGAAGGTGAGTGCACTTGACTTTGGTTCTTGAAGGTTCCCTCCCTCTTGAAACCCAGTTACACCCCTGTGCCCACAGCACACAGTCTTTGCCCACGGCTGTAAACCCAGGCCATGAGTACCAAGTCCAGGGGGCTAGTCAAGGAGAGTCATGGAGGAGAATTTTAAACACCCACAATCTCAGAGTCAGAACGCTGGGAGCCTTACCAATCATGGCTTCAATGTTGTCAATTTCTTCATGAAGAAAAGGACTGCTGTCCAGTTGCTTACAGATGGGCTTTGGTCTTCACTTTGCACTGCCCTTCATTCATAATGATAAGATTATTTGCTTCTTTGATGCCTGATACCTGATCCTACCAACACCTCATGGTCACACAGGTTGGTGTGCTTCTTCCATGTGGGTTTCGTTGCTTCTCAGCTCAATGGCCACTTGCTTATCTTCAAGCCTTTAAGGTCCAGACTCTATATCCCTTGATAGCTGGGCACCATCAGCTTTCTTCACCACCTTTGCTTATGCAACTGCTTTGTCTTCGGTAAACGTGTCGGGAAGGTGAGCATCATGGAGACTCAAAGCCCATCTGTAGACAGTTTGACATCCCCTTACAGAAGGGTTGAGGGGGATTGACGAGCCAGTCAGGGTGGGTTATAGCACCGATGAAACATACAACTTTTCTCTAGTTCAGCGCTTCTCAACCTGTGGGTCATGACCTGTTTTGGAGTCAAATGAACCTTTCACAGGGGTCACCCAATTCATCAGAGTATCAAAACGACAGTGATGAAGTAGCAATGAAAAAATTTTATGGTTGGGGAGTCACCACAACATGAGGAAATGTGTTAAATGGTCATAACCATTAGGAAGGTTGCTCTAGTTCTTTCATGCTTCCTCCCCCCACTATCAAGATCCCAATTCTACCTTATATATCCAGCTAGACCAGAACATGCACACTCATACAGATCAGAGCTGCAAACACAGGGAATCCAGGACAGATAGACCCCTCAGGACCAATAATGAGAGTAGAGATATCAGCAGGGCAAGGGGGAGAGAGGGGGAACCCATCAGAATGATCTACATACATACAATCCCTTTTCTGAAGAACAGACAATAGAAAAGTGGGTGAAGGAAGACATCGACCAGAGTAAGACATGGAAAAATAATAATGATTTATAAATGATCAAGGGTTCAGGAGGGAGGAAAGTGGAAGAAGGGAAAAAACGAGGAGCTGAAAGCAAGGGCTGAAGTAAAAAGAAAATGTTTTAAGATGATGATGGTAACAAATGTACAAATATGCTTGACACAATGGATGGATGTGTGGGTTGTGAGTAGAAGCCCCCAGTAAAATGATTTTTTTAAAAAAAGAAAAGGACTGCTAACTGATTAGTGCAGTCACTTGATTGAGGCCACCCAAGGGTGTGGGCCACACCTGGACCATATAAAACACTTGTCTGGTAATGTACACTGGACACAGGTCTTTAAAAATAATGTCTGAGCTGCCAGAGATGTCCACAAGGACTAGTGTGTCTGCTTTCGCAGAGTTGTGGAGTGGGAGGTGATAGAGCTTTGTTTCAGCTCTCAAGGGCATCTAGAGGGCATCTGCCCTATGCTATTCATGACCCCCATCCCACCCCTAGAATCAGAAGCCTTGGGAAGAGAATGTTTGGGAAGCTGGGCCCACTGGAACCTCTAAAATGTTAGAATCCGATTCCTAGAGCACAGTGCAGCCATGATGGTGGTGCCCCTCAGAAGTCGCTCTGGGGTGTTCATGCTTTGTGGCATTTCAGGTTGGAGCACAGAAATGACACTGAGAGACTGGGCTTCCGTCCCACCTTACCCTTGACCCCACCCCCCACCCCTCCACCACACACACACACACACACACACACACACACACACACACACATGCCTTACAGGGGCTGGCTGTTAGTGCTGGGCAGATTCTAATGTCTTCCATAAACAGGAGTGGGGGAGTGAAAAAACTTGATTGTTGTCAAGTCCATGCCCACAGCTCCCCCCCCCCACATCTCCCCTTTCCCTCATGTCAGAGAGGAACTATACCTCAAAGGGGTCTCAAGACCTGATTTTTTAGAAGCAGATCACCAGGCCTTTCTTCTGCAGAGCCTCCGGGCAAATGTCATCCTCCAATCTTTAACTAGCAGTTAACCCTCCCCCCAAAGACTCCTGAGGGCCAGATACTGCAGTTCCATGAAAACCAGAAGCCAAGGGACGCAGGCTGCAGAGTGCCTCCCATTCTGTCTGCTCCAGAGGTGGGGTCACACCTTAGGGACTCCCCATTTGCCTTATTCTCCACAGCCAGCCAACCCCTTGGCCCCAGAGGCGTCTGGGCTCCGGGACATTCACTGGAGCTTGATGAGGCACAGAGACAGCTCCCACTGTGTGCAGAGACCAGCAGGCCGGCTCTACAAGCCTGGGACCCACAGTCAGATGAACGGGGTCTAAGCAGGAGTGTGGACATGCTGTCCTGACCACACCAGGCAGAAGAGGGCGGTCTGGGGATCTGAGCAGGGCTGCGTTTGAATTTCCGCATGGACCATGCACCCCATTCTCCTCACCCCAGAAGCCTGCTGTGAACCAGCTTAGACCCATCTACCCTCACTGGGTGGAAACATGGCAGTCCGCTGTCATGCTCAGAGACACCTTCTTCTGGCCGGATGACAGCACCAGACCAGGTCCTGGGGGTCAACTGGAAGACTGGCAGGGGACGTGTGTGTGTGTGTGTGTGTGTGTGTGTGAGAGAGAGAGAGAGAGAGAGAGGTGGAGCAGCTAGTGGGGAGGGTCTTGGTAAGGATATCCATGGGATGGGCGTGGCCATTAACCCTCCCGGGAAACACTGACCCTCATGGGCTTCTCAGCCGGCTATCTATTGAGCTACTACTACCAGCAAGGTCAGCAGTTCGATCCACCAGCAGTCCCTCTGGAGAGAGATGAGGCCTTCTGCGTCTGTCAAGGCTTGGGGCCTCAGTGACTCCCTCTATGGTGCATCAGAATTGGCTCAGTGGCAGTGAATTTTTGGAAGCCAAGAACCAGAAAGCCTTCTTTAGCGTAAGGTGTTTTGCGAACAGGTCTCTCTGCTGCTCCAAAGAGACCCACTGTCCCCATGGGAAGGGAGGTGCCCTCTTGACACTCTGGGACTCTGCTGTGGGTCTCCATGCCAACACGCCAACATGAATTAGACTGCCCACCTAAGATGCCTGTCGGGGACCGTGACTCCTTCGAGAAAGCCCGAGGTCAATGGTGGCCCTTGACAAGTACAGTGAGGAAGCCTGGCCCCCAGCAAGCCTCTGTGGCAGGGCACGCCCCTGGCCCCAGACATCAAGCGCAGTGCACACATGCCCTCTGAATTCACCCCAAATGGCACAGTGAAGCAAGGCTGGCTGAGGTCGGAAGTTGCTGACAGAAGAAGAAAGAGCTCTGCCTTTTCAGTAGGCCATGTGACTCAACATGACAGTGGAGCCCTAGAGGCGCAGTGAGCGAAGGTCAGTGGTTCAAATCCACCAGTGGGTGGAAACGAGGCTGCCTGTCCCTGTGAAGGTGGACAGCTCAGAAACCCCAGAGAGCAGCTCTCCTCCACCCAGCAGGGCCGCTGAGTTGGGGCTGACTTGAAGGAGAATGGAAGTCTGACATTTTCAGCAGAAAATGAAGTCTGGGTCCTCCCTCCCTCCCCCTGCACGAGGGGCGTACCTGCAGCGATGAGGATGTACGGATCCCTCAACAGGGTGGTGATCGGGGTCCCCTTCTGACTCTGCCAAGCAAGAAACAGGGTTCACAGGTGACTGGGACCCAGCAGCCACCGTGGGGCCGCATCCCCCTTCCCCATCACCACCGCTCACCTCTGGCTGCACTCGGGATGGCTGGAGCACCAAGATCTGAATAGCTAGGAGGGAAAACACAGCGGGCATGGCCAGGCACCCCAGCACCTGAGCCCCACCACGGCCCCAGCACCCCAGTGACCACTCACCTCCGTCCAACAGCACCAAGGCAGCCAGCACCAGGAAGGGCGCCGTCTTCCCCACGAATTCATAGAGCACGCTCCCAAAGGTGGGGCCCACTGCCAGGAGGGGGAAAGAGCCACGTCAGCCACTGCGGGGTACCCAGTAAACACGGGAAGCACGGGCCACCCTGTGCTTACTTGCTAATCTGCAGCCGACAGTTCCACACGGGTCTCCCCACATCAAAGACTCAACTGGCAAAGATCAAGTTGGCCTCTCTCTCTCTCTCTCACTCTCTCTCCCAACACCACAGCTCCTTCTGCCAGCACCCAAGCCTCTTTTCACGTCTACAAAGCCTGGCCCAACAAGCCTGGTCAGCACAGCCTTACCTGTGCTTACGTAATCTTCTATAGTGGAGAGTTTCACACCTTAGATGTGGTGGAAACACACATGGAATTGCTCACCCCCGAGGAGAGTAGGTAAGCACGGGTAAGCTCATGTTTACCTCATCGACCGGATACCCCACCCTGGGGCCAGCCTCCAAGCCCACCCTCCTCCCACCCCCCCCCTTTGCCCTTCTACTCCGACCTCCTTTGAGGCAGCCCCTTTTCGTCCACCAAGTTTCTAGACAGTTCCCCCAAAATGTTCTCCCTGCGAAATGGGCAAGTCTGGTCCTTATCTGCCGACAAGAACTTAACTTGTTTCGTTGTTCTGGGCTCTCACTTCTAGGGGCCCCTCTGGGCCGTAGAGAACAGGCCCCAAGGAGTCTCCTGGACTGACATCTTGATGGGGGCAAGGCAGCAGCCCTTCTTTCCCATGGAGAAGCTGGGGGGGGGGCAGTTAGAAGCACCAACTTTGGGATGAACAGCTGCATGCTTAATCAATGCACCCCTGGTGACAAGGCCACTGCCATCGCTGTATCCATTCTGACTCACACTGACCCTACCAGACCAAGGAGAATGGCCCATGGCATTTCCAGTGCTCTCATCCTCTGTGGGAGCAGGACTGCCTTTCTCCCAGTGTGCCCAGACTGCGAGTGGGGTCCAACCATTCACCTTTGGTTACCAGCTTGACACTTAGCCACGGTACCCAGCAGGGCTCCTCTGGTGCCTTACACATGAGCACACGTTGGCACGTGGGGCTCCACAAGGAAGGTCAGGAACGTGAAAGACAAGGGGAAGGATGGGAATCTCTGAACGACCTGGGCAGCCATGGAAGGTTTCCGGGAGGTCTCCCAGCCCAGGTTCTCTCTTGGTTTTTGTGGCAAGAATCACAGGGGTCCAATCCAGAGAGGGCCCCAGCTGGTCATCTCACCCACCTAAGACGCCCATGGCCAGGCCTCCCAGGGCAAGCCCCATGACGTTGCCTCTCTCCTGGTCATCGGTGTACACGCTGGCCAGCATGCCCATCCCTGCACAGGAAGAGAATCCGTCAGACCAGCTCTGAGAACACGGAAAGCAGCAGCCCAGACGGAAACCCGCCCAGTTGGCTAAAATCCAAACCCAAGCAGATGGCAAGTACCGTCTCCTGAAGCTCCCCACCCTGCCCGAATCCCTCAGCTAATGTCGGGGACCAGCTGCCCAGGGCCAGGCTGGGGGCCTCTCCTAGATTAGCAAAGCCCCCTTTTCCGCCCCCTGCCCATCGCGAGCCTACTCAGGAGCCTCCACACCTACCAGCCACGGAGGAGCAAGAGGAGCCGATGCCCTGCAGGGACCTGGCAAGGAGCAGCATGGTGTAGGTGCTGGAGAAGGCGAACACTGCGGGCACAGAGAGCTGGGCTGCCTCGGGGCCATCCCAGGAGGCCGCTCACAAGCCCCTTCCCATGGGGCCCCGGAGTCATGGTGACTCTTATCCAGGTTGGGCTTCTGCTCTGTCCAGACCCCTCTCCCATGGCTCCTCTCTGCAGGTTTCATGGGCACAAAGACACCCCAGATTCTCTTCTGGTTCCCTGGGTTCCCCCGCTGACTGAGCCCCTAGGGACGCCCACTCACAGGGGGGTACACAGAGACACTTACTAACAGTTGAGATAAACATGATACAGAATCCCGCAAACATCGGAATCGGGTAGCCGATTCTGCAAAACAGAAGCACAGGCAGGGCTGGTCACTGCTGGGTCCTCATCGCGGCTGTCTTCGTGAAGGCTTGTGCAGGATTCCCGCTGGCTGACCCCCGGGGATCAGGCGGAGCAGCGTTGGGTCAACTTTTCTAAAATTTCATAGATGCAGCCCGTCCTGCCTGACCTTTTCCTTGTTTGACTATCTTGGAACATGAATACATTTATGGATTGCCGCGCAGAGCAGACCTTCCTCCAGGATAAATGTTAGCACAATATTGCCAAGGAACCCGACACGCGTCCCAAGGCGGCGGTGCTTCTGGCAGACACTTGTTAAAAGGCTGAAACAGTGGAGGTTAGAGTCTTTCCACTGGGATCGTGGCCATCAAATGATTTTGCCCAAAGTCAAGTGGCTCCACTGGCAGCAGAGGCAACCTCTGCTCTTTGAGGGATTAGGAAGTGGCCCTCTTCAGGCTGACTTAGAAAGAGGGGTCTCGTTTTCTGGTCTTGTTTCCTAAGTTGCTTCAGAAGAGCACGCCAGGCTGCATGGGCCTCTGAGGGGTGGTGGGAAGATTTGGCCTTCTGTCCTCTCACATCTGGCAGGAACCTAGCCCACCGCTCCATAGAGCCAAGTCTATTCTCAGTCCCATAGAGAGACCCCCGCCCATCTGCAATAAATGTAAGCTGAGATGGGGTACAATGAGTCCCACTCCCCTCACACATTCCTTGAGCCTGTGTGTCCATCCAGGTATCAACTTGTACCTGCAAACACATACAGGCTGTACATATATTTGCTGCAAATAAGCCCATGGATGAGGTTGAGCCTAGAAGGGGTAAGGTTAAGAAGATGTCTTAGACATAACCAAACCCCATGAGGGAATGAGGGGTCCAGGACCATAGTTCCAGGGGCCACCAAGCCCAGCTGGTATAACATCAACCCCAAAGGCAATGCTTTGCACCCTCCACGAGTGAGCAACATAGAAAGGGCAGCAAGAATAGTCACAAAACTTGATGACACGTGGAAACAATTCGTGCAGTGGACTGGGGAACGAAGCACACATCAGCCTCCATGACCTGAGCCCTGGAGAATGACATGGCTGCTGGCTATGACTGCCAGCTGCTCTGAGCAGGGTCACATTAGAAGAAGATCCTGGACAAAAAGGAAGAAAAATGGGGAACAGAACTATGATACACACACACACACGCGCGCGCGCGTACACTCGTGTACACACACACATACGCACACACCAGCTTACTGGTCAGCTAGCGAGATGGCTTGATTTCTTAGTCACCATTCAGTTTTGAACTGAACTCACCTGACAGCTCAATATTCAGCCCCCAGGTAGACAAAGCCGATTTACGGGTTCTGGTGGCTTAGTGGTTATGCGTTGAGCTGCGATCTGAATGAATGGTTATGGGTTGGACATCACCAGGGACTCTTCGGAAGAGAGATGGGCCTTTTGACTCCTATGATTGAGTGGCATTCTCAGAAACCCACAAGGGGCCGCTCTCCGCTGTCCTCTAGGGTGGTTGTGAGTCGGCATCAGGTCAAAGGTGGTGAGTTTGGTTTTATAACAAGAACAAGGGCCGAGGCCTGGTAGCATAGGGGTTGTGTGCGGGACTGCGGCCCACTGGGATGGAGGTTCAATTCCAGCAGTGGCTCCACAGGAGCAAAAAGGCTGGGCCTCTTACTTCCACCACCAGAGGGCAGTGATGCCCCAAAACAAAAACAAAATAAGAACAAGAATGCTAGGGATGTGTGCACACCTTCAAACTATCAACTGTTTGAACTCAGAAGAGGGATATTGACACAAAGACATCGTCAGGCGTGAATAAGGAATGCAAACAGGACATACAGGAGGAAGGGGGATCCCTGATGTCACAGTGAGGAGGCTGCAATCAGCCGACATCCAACGACACGGCGGAGAGCTCATGATCTACCCTGCAAACCTCCCCTTTCACCAGAAGACATTGTCTAATGAACAAAGGCTCAGAAATGCCCTGTTTATCCCGCTGCCTGAAACGCGGCAAAGAGTCAACACCCTATTTGGAAATTCCAACCACCGAAGGGTTAATCTGTGTCAAGGTGGTTGGCATGAAGGACTTAATCTTTCTGTCATTAACTCTTCCTTCCAATTGTTTATTAAGGCTCCATCACAAAACCCTCTTCCATGGTCCCTCACAGGCTGAGCCCCAAGGTGTCTCTGGAGAAAACTCACTGAATTGTGCCAGCTCCTGCCTGTGGTCAAGCTGCCAGCAGTGTTATGCCCAGTCCTCAGCCTGGTCCCTGGTTGGCAAAGCTCAGACAGAAGCCACCAAAGCTCTTTCTTACCAGAAGAATCCAGAATTTCCCTTGGTCCTAAAGGGAACTGTCATACCTGGTTACAAGGAATTCTTAGACTGCGGTGAAGTGGAGGGTTTAATTCCTATCTGTTTGCTGATGAGAAGTTGACCCCCAGGCTCAGGGAAGTTAAGTAAGCAACTTGCTCAAAATGGGGGGCCATGGGTCCATCTGGAGCATGTGAGGTCTGAGGGTCTGCCAGGTTACAATCTCATGTTAAGTCCAGGAGAAGACGTCCCCAGTGAGTGAGGGAATGGAGGGTTCCGTTTCTTTCAAAGCAGATGGTTCCATGCCTACGTAGTTGTGTGTTTATGAAGGTTGCTTTTCCCTTAGTCTTTGTAGGCACCCTGATGGTCTGATGGTTATGCCTTGGTCTGTGATCCACATGGTTGGCAGTTCGAGACCACCAGCAGTATCTCTGCCAGAGAAAGGCGGGGCTTTCTACTCCATACACAGGGAGAGTCTGGGAAACCCACAGCAGGTCACTCTGAGTCAACATTGACTCAATGACAGCAACTTTGGCTTTTCAGGTTTGGGGCTTGATTGAGAGGCACTGCAGCACCTGTTCCTGAGTCCCTTGGGATTATCAACCGACAGAGCCAGGGGGAAACCACTAGGGAAGCAGCAGCTCCATCCCACATCTTAAATGAGAGTACGTGATTCCAAGACAAAAGCACCCTTTGCTATAGAGACCACAGGCCTGCACTGCTTCCTCCTGCTCCTGGAAGACACACGCACCCGACATGCTAAACCTCAGTCACACTGCCAAGCCCACAGGGTGCAGTCTTAAGGCAAAGACCACCAGAAGCTTCTGGTCTTCCCTCTCAAAGTCTCCTGGCCCCTCCCTTACCCACCTCTGTAGATGTCTAATGCCCCAGGCCCTGTAAGGAGGGATGGGCAGAATGCCAAACCCTTTCTCCTGCCCACTAATGCCTCCTAAGTGACAGACACTGGACATTAGTCATAAACGTCTGAGTAGGCCCGCTCGTCTCAATTCAATGCTACCTCAATTGAAGTATGAGGCAATCAGAGTTCATGAGATAAACCCGTAACCATATGGCCCTTTCCCATCGTTTCATGAATCACCCCGGCCCACAGGCATGCCTCATCAATAGACCATCAGGTAGCCGCTGATTCACCTTCAGTAAGACTCGCCATGATACATGGACACCTGAGCAAAAGGCGTACGACGTAAGTTAGTGGATTACACAGGGCGACCGGTGAGGGCCTGAGCTGGACAGCACGGCCTGGCCGGGCAGAGTAGAGTTTTGCCACTCATCTGTCACCCTCTGATGGTGGCAGATCTGTCTGTTTTCCTCCTCTGACAGGTCTCCTGCCCTACCAAGGTCCCAGCCTGCACATGCTGTCACTGGGGGATGGGGGAGGTGGGGGAACCTCCCAGTACTTAAATTCTCTGCTGGCGGGTGATGCATTTTCACCAGTGCCACAGAGACGAACCCCAGTGCCCTTCTCTGACATGTTGAAGCCACAGCCCCCTCTGCCATGATCAATATGCAAAGCCAAGAGTCGCCGTGAGGAGTGGCGCAGCAGTTAAGCTCTGAGATGCCACAGGTCAGCAGTCAGCCACTCTGTGGGAGAAGAGCTGGCACCTGGCTCCCATCACGGCTTCCGTCTAGGAAACCCTCCAGGGCAGTCCTGCTCAGTTCACAGAGAAGGTCGGTACGAGTCGGCACACGCCCCCCTGGCCAGAGGTGACAGCTGCCCATCCCACTTTCCTAACATGCTACAACATGGTGGCACGGCGGCCATCAGCCCACGGGATGACGGTTTACACGAGAGAGAACACGGTCGACATGCGTCTGTTCATCATGCCGAACATGAGAAAGGAAACTGGCGCATCTGCCCGCCTCTGACAGCCCTCAGACGTGGACCGTGGACAGAGCCTTGGACTTCCTGTGGTGCCGGAGGTCAGTGCTGCTCACTGGGGGACAGGCGACAGCGCATGGGGAGGAGACAAGCCCTCCTTCCACTGCCAGTGTCTGCTCAGACTCGAAGCTGCTGTCAGGCCCGCCTGCCACCCTGACGACATCGAAGACGGAAAATCCCCCTCCACACCAGCTGGTCCCTGATCCATGAGGAGCTGAAAAGGTCACTGCTTATCGCTGCAGAGCCCACTGCCAGCCCAAACGGGTGCTCGGCAGAGACAGAAACATCTCCAGGGCAGATTGCCTAGTACCTTCGTGCCCCATGGCTTCCCCTTGTCACTCAGATGTTAGTTAAGATTTGTGGGGGTGGGTGGGGAGTAATTGGCTTTCAAATATACTAGGTAACTATGGAAATAAATTAAGCCACTGATGGTGGCTTGATAAAAAACAGACCATTGAGACAATGACAAGCTTAAGAGGAAGGGGGGGGGGAGCGGGGAGGGAGCTGGAGTTAGTTCCTGAGAAGGGAATTAACTCTTTCCCAAACCAGCTGGTCTGTGGACTATATCTTTGGGCTTTAAAGATGCAAGTATGATTGAGCACCCTGGGTTAAGCCCTCGAAGAACACACTGCCACCATGGTCACCTTAACTCCAAAAGAGGGGTGAGGGGGAAACGACGAATTTAAAGGTGTTTCACAGTTTATCTAACCTCAGTCGTTCCTTCTACTTACCAACAACCAAGCCCAACCCACTTCCCTTAAGTCCGTTTCAACTCAAATCAACCCCTAGAGGACAGAGGGACACTGTCCCGGTGGGCTTCAGAACCTGGAGATCTTTATGGAGCAAGCCTCGTCTTCCTCCCATAGAGTCCCTGGTGGGCTCGAACTGCTGACCCTGCGGCTAGCAGGCCAACACATAACCAGCAAGGCCACCCAGGTGCCTCCCTTCTGTGTCCTTTGGTGCAACCATCCCTCCCTAAGGCCAATGATATCATCTGTGTGTCCAGTCTGTCCATCTTTGAGAGGCAGACTGCTGCATCTTTCTCCCACAGCCACTGGCAGGTGCAAACTTCCAACCATTGGCTTGGCAGCCAAATGAGGAACCACTGCACTGCCCACCCCTGCCATCCGTTCGGACTCAGAGCAGTCCCAGAGGGCAGCGGAGAACTGACCCCCATCAGGATCTCCAAGACCGGACATATTTCTTGACCTCTTCTCTCTCCCTCAGAGGATGGGCTCCAACCGCCTACCTCCGACCGCCAACAGTCTGGCACTTAACCCTCTGGGCCACCAGGGTCCTGACATAATGGTCAGCAAATAGGAAGGACAAAGTTTGAAACCCAGCAAGATAGGACACTGGCCCTGCCCAGGCACGAGCAGGCCAACCTCCTGCCTCCCAGAGCTGGGCACTCCCGAGCACCAAAGCATCCATTTTGCTGGAAACACCTCGTAACCGACTTCAGAATGATAGGCTAACTCGCTTGTTTTCAATGCTCAACTCAGAAGCCAAGCAAAGTGAATTCCCTACGTAACCTTGCAGAGGGTGCCATTGGCCCAAACGACCTCCACAGACCGTTTGCAGACAGCTGATAGGAAGACTCTCTAAGAAGGCCAGGAGACACATTTGACCCTTCTCTGTGGCACTTTCTGAGGAGAGAAGCAGGCAGGGAGCGGAAAATCCTCAAATGTGTTTCTATCTGACCTGAAAGAAAGACAAATCTTGGGCCACGCCAGTGTGGCAGTAACAAGAAGGCTCTCACAGCTGCTTCCCCGACTCTTGGCATCAAAACGTGTGGCCATCCCCACGTGACAGAGCAGCAACAGGAGGGATGTGCCTTCTCGCAATGTGCCGGGGATTCTATCTGGGGTCTAGGTAATTGCCAAAGAGGTTCACTCCCTGTCCCTGAGGAGACAGAGTACAGTTCACCCAGAACACTTTTGTTTGGTTTGGGGAGCGCCATATGTGAGCCCTGTCAAGTGTGTAGAGTGTTTACAGGGAAGCTTTGAAACTAGCTGTTTTCCAGAGGCACGGAGGACTGAAAACAAGAATGAGATGATTTGAGGGGTGGTGGTGGTGGTGGTGTGAGCTTTTCATTTTCCATTTGCATCTGGAAAATTGGAATACTCCCCTTGTTTCAATCGAGTTTCTAAGTATTGCCCTGTAACGCTAGGAACATTCACGCCCTGTGATTGGCAAGGCATTATTATGATAATGTCCTCAATTTTCCCTGGTAGTATTGGAGTGGTTTGCTTTCTGGGAATACAAACCCCAAGCCAGTTTTCTGTAATTATACCACATGCACGTTAAAGAGGACTCTTCATCTTGCAATAGAAAATAACCCCACCACTACTCAGGTTGGTCATCCTCCAGGAGGTCGGAAGAACCCCCCCACCCCGCCACCATGATGATGTGGCTGCTTGGGAACTCCCAGTTAGTGACCGTGGGGTTCATTTGTGCAACAAATTCTCTGCTGTGGCTTCATGACAGTGTTGGACATCAACCGGGAAGAGGGCCAGGCATGGTCTGTGATCATTAAGGCCGTTGCCACGGTAAGACTCCATTCAGAAAAGGAAATTGGATGGGCCAGCGGTGACCCTAAGAGTCCGTCTAAGGACAGTGCTTCTGGTGGACCTTTCTGATCCCTGTCACTACCCTCAGCCCCTAGGACTGAATTTGTGGGTTCACAACCTCTACACAGGGCCCCCGCTCAGAAAGACCCTAATGCCCTGCAGTCCCCATCTTGAAATTCTTCATCAAAACAGAAGGCAAACCCAGGCCACCAGAGTTGATTTAACTCACAGGGACCCTCTGTCGGGCTGCCCAGGCTGTGACTCTCAGGAGAACTCTCTCCTCCACGGGGCTGGTGGGCTTGAACTTCAGATCTCCCAGGGAGTGGTCACCATGCCACCAGGACCCCTTGACATTTTTGATACTATTTTAAAATTCCTAATCATATTTGAATCAGGGGCAGCTTGGGACCTCCAACTTCCTGTCTGAGGGGACTCCAGAATATTCGGGAAAAGACAGAAGGCAAAGATAAGGCGATTTTCCCATGACATGGCCACGCCTGCTACCCACTTCCCACACCAAAGCCTGCGTTACTATTAAAAAGCCCACTCTGCTCCCAGCACTGGTAGCTCACTGGGTTTCCAGTTGGGCTTTAGCTATAAGGTCAGCAGGTGGAACCCACCCGGTCTTCCAAAGGAGAAAGACCAGACTTTCAGGTCCCGGGAAGATTGACACCCTCAGAAGTCCACAGCAGAAGGGCTGTTCCACCCCATGGGGCCATATCAAATCAGAATGGACTCTGTGGCAGTGGTTTGTTTTTGTTGTTGTTGTTTTTCCTAGCCTCCATCATGCCCATGATGCCGGGCTGACACATTCAAAATTATCAATGGCTCATTTGACGCTTCCACTTGGCTCTAGAAGCTCTGGCTGGCAGCGCCTCACAGCCTCAATGCAAGCTCATTCCTCTCTCTAAGTTAGTCTCATAGAGTCCAGCCCCAGCTGGCCAGTCCTGCCCTCCTAGTCGGTCGCCTCTCCCTTGCTCCCTCTCCTGTTCTTGTCAGTCCCTCATCTCTGGCTCTTGGACACAGCTCACAGACCAGACCCTCGCCCTCCCTTCCCTCGTTTACTATGGGGTTGGGGTTGGTTCCTTGCATTCATTCCTTGGACGGTTCACAGCTTAGCCTGCCACCACCCACCCCAGCTCCCTCTTCTTGATCTGACATTTTGGGGGAGACTGCCTCCTCCCCTCAACTGCCAGCGCCTTGGAACACAAACTTCCATCCTGCCCTGTGCTTTAAATCATTAGGTGCCAGGCAGAGCTGGACCAGCTCAGTTGTCGAAGGACAAACACTGGCCGGATCGTCACCGAGCACAGGCAGGTGAATAATTACTATGATTTTTTAACCCTGATGATCCACCTTCGTATAGAAGCAGTTTGGGCAGTTTCCAGGCTGCAGACAATGGTCTCAGATGCCCTGTCCTGTGTGCAAGAGGACAGAGTGAAGTGACGGGCATTTCAGTGACCATCGCCTTGCGCATGACCTCAGCATCAGGTATGAGGCTCATCTATGCACCAATATCACCCATCTTTTTCATCATGCCTCACCTGGCCTTGACCAGGCGAGCTCTATAGAAAATCACCGGGCTCTCTCTACATAAGAAAGCGCAGGGACCAGCAGGGGTGAGAGCAAAACCCACCTGGCACATGCAGTCCACCCACAGCCAGCAATCTGCAGAGTGAGTCTTTACTGTCGAAGGGTGGTTTGACCAAAGACTTTTGGAACTCGGCATCCAGATAAAACCAAGTTCTCCCTTTGGGGAAGGCCTTCTTGACTCTCTCTTCTTACTTTTCCAGTAACCAAGGGAGGAGTGAAAAGGTGAAGTCCAGTGGGTAACCGTGACCATGAAGGATAGACAGACAGCAGGGGAAGGAGGCTGGTCTGCCTCCACTCATCCAACAAGGAACTCAGACTCTGAGAAGCCAAGGAGAAGCAGTGGGGGCAGTGGGAAAGAGGTGGGGGGGCTTAGCAGGCAGCAGAAAGATAACTTACCGGTTGGTCAGCATTCCTATGAAAGGGTTGGTGAGGAGCTGGACCGTGGCTTTGGAGGCAAACAGCAGGCCCACCTGCACGTTTTCATTCAGGAGGTCTTTGTCTTCTCTGGGGCAGTCGGAAGGGGCCGTGGTTGAGTTGGTCACCATTTGCTCAGTGGTGGTCTTATGCAGCTTTCCCGGCTCAGAGCCCCCAGTGGCATTCTTGGTGACCATGATGGAGTTGTCGTAATAGGAGAAGATGTTCTCAAAGCTGCCTGTGGGCGTGGGCGTGAGCACTGGCTTTCCAGTCTGGGTGCCTTCCCCATTTTCCTTCTGCTTGATGCTGTACAGGTAACTGGGGATGATGGGGACTGAGGACGAAGCAAAACAGGAAGTGGTGATCGCCCTGAAACCCACCCCAGCAAAAGGGGACCCTTCTCTCCCATCCCAGACTGCCTATATCCCTGAGCTATTGATAAATTCTCATGGCTTAGTTCACCCAAGGGAACAGAGCCCCAAGGAGTGGGGTGAATTACACAAAAGAGAGACCCAATGGGGGGGACGGTGTTTCCACAACTTGACCAACAACCCTAGCCCTAGATCTTTCTCTCTCTCCCCATTTGTGGGGTTTCTCCTTGTTCCTTCCACAGAAATCATCTCAAAAAACCGAATTAGTTCTGACGGAGGCCAACCTGAGCTTCTTCAAAAGGGAGGCTCCAACACGCTTAAATGAATGAGTCAAGGAAGCAGAACCCGACATTTTATTAGACAATTACTAGAAAACAATAACGGGAAGTATGCAATCATGTGAAGAGTCTGCAGCGGGCATGACCCTTCATCCCTCAGTCCCCGGAGTGGGCGCCTGCACTTCTCATGCAGCCTGGATGGTGAAAGAACTCCAGCGACTTTGGAAAAGGAAAAGCCACAGTATTTAATAGACATGTGGCAGTGGAGCATGCCGGACAAAGGAATGATGAGGCCATTGTCACTGACACACCTGTCATTGAAAACCTGAGAGAGGCTCTGAGAACTGTGTCCTCAGCAGGCCCCACCCCCTCACGGGCCAGAATGGGGACGTTCTAAGAACACAGGTTCACTAGGCGTCCAAAGGAGAAAGGATTCTTCAGTCATTATAAGCAGGGATTTTTTTTTAAAGGAAAAGACTGACAAGGGCGCGCTTTTCTGACCATGGAGCTCGTTAAAGCCTGAATGTTCTTTAGTACATTTTTCAAAAATCCAGTTGGTGAACATGGTTGGAATTCTGGAAATGTTATTCCCCACCCTCCCTATTCCCCACCCCCAAGTCATTCACTCCAGCACATATTTTATGACCCTTGCTCAGGTTTTTTGGTCTGTCTTGTGTCAAGGTGGGGGTCACTGAAGTGGCCCTTGGCTGTCTGGGGACCAGAATTTTTATCAGGCTCTCCCCGTTTTAAACTCAGGCCCTCGCTCCTTCTCCACAGAAATCGTCTCATTCTCCTTAAGATGGCCAAGGGGAAGCGGGGACATATCAAGAGGAAACATACGTTTGGCTCTAGTCAGATGCCCCAGTTTGACCTGACCACCAGGAAACGAAGTGAAGCGGAGGAACGTGGCCCCTACAAGCCCAGCCCCCTGGCCAGGGGGTCCACTTTTGGAAGTTGGGGGACACGGTCAGAGAAGGGAGTGCCTGGGCCCAGGATGCCCCTGGGCGGCATATTTGGGGGGCCTAGGATGACAGTGGCCAAGGATGCCTGGGTGCGGGATATCCAGAGGTAGGGCTCCTGGAGCCCCGGAGGTAGGGGGTGGGGTGCCGCACATACCCACGACGGTGAGCAGCATGTTGTCCAGGAGCAGGGCCAGGTAGACGATGAAGAGGATGAGCTTTCTCGAGTGGCGGCGCTCCTGCAGCCAGCGGATCGGGCCCAGCTCCCTCAGAGACATGGTTGGTGGCGCTGAGGGTGCGGCGCACAGTGAGAGACTGCGGCGGGCCAGGGGATGTCGGTGCACCGGACTCCCAAGACCCAACCTTCACGCGCTACAACAGGGGCAGCCGGGACACTGGCCCGGGAGCCGCAGCCTCGCCTCCCCTGCCCACGCCATACCGTGCTGGGTCCCTGGGGCGCTGTCGGGGGACCCACGGGGGCCCGGGTTGTTCCCACGTTTCCGCTGCACTCTCTCGGGATCCCAGGAAGCTCCACGCCCCGCGCCCCAGCTCTTTAGGAAACCCTTGCCTGGAACTTTGGGGACCCTCCCTGTCCCCTGCCCCTTGCCCCGCTCTGCGCACTATCTCCGGTGCCGGCTCCGGCTCCATACTGGGCCAGGGAAGAGCTGTTACCTCGGAGTCGCCTGCCTGCCGTCGCCTCCTCTGCTGGAGTGCTGGGCACTGGAGCCACCGCGCGTCCGTCTGGGTAGCTCTGGGTCTGTCTCCGCCCTGAGCGCCTGGCGGCCGTTTATGGGGTCCGACCCTGACGTCATGGCCGGCGCAAGCAGGGCGGTGAGGAGGGGGGCAGGGGGTGGGTGTAGCGCTGGGGAGCCTGCCTCCTGTCCTCGCCCTGTCTTCCTCACGCTCCACCCCCTGCCCAGATCTCTCCAAGTCTGGGTTCCTGCTTTCTGCCCCTCTCTGATCCTCTACAGGGGGAATGCTTGGGAATGGGTCATGGTCCCTGGGATGAGGATTCAGGATCTAGGAGTTTGGGGCTGTGTGTGTGTGTGTGTGTGTGTGTGTGACCTCTGCTGTCTCAAGCACATTGATGTGGACATGGGAAAAGAGGACACTTCTCAGCACCACCCCAATAGGAGTGCCCTGAACCCACAGCTCAGAAAGCAGAAGGTATGGGTTTGGAACGCTAGAGGCCAGGAGCACCTGGAACCGGGCTGGGACGCAGGAACAGAAGGGCGCCCTAGGGAAAGAGCTCAGGCAGCATTGCCCTCGGTCTCCTGTTCACTCACTCACTCACTGCCAGGACAGAACTGCCCCTGTAAATTCGGAGGCTGTAACTCTTACAGGAGTAGAAGGCCTCGTGTTTCTCTCAAACAGCAGCTACTTGATTCAAACTGCTGATTCTGGTTTGTCACCCCCATGGTAACCCACTGGGCTAAACCAAGGTGGCATGAGGTGCAGAGATGCAGTGCTGTGGTGGTTCAGATTCTTTAGCCTTATCACCTAGGGGCAAGAGTCCATCCACCTTTGATTTGGCATAGTACGCTTTAAGTTGGGCTGCTTGCTAACCGCTAGGCTTTAAGTTCGAAGCCGCCAACTGCTCTGTAGATGATTACAGCCTCGGAAACTCATAGGGGCAGTTCTTCCTTGTCCTGTCAGATCGCTATGAGTCAGAATCACCTCCATGACAGTGAGCTTGATTCGGGTTTTCATGTTCCAATGGTTGCACCAGCCAGAGTTGGAGGGTCAAATCCCCCCAGGGGTACTCCGAGGGGGCAGACGGTCGTCTCCTTGGGAAAAACAACCATTGAACCCCACAGAGCCCAGTTCTTCTTGGACAATGGCACACGTGGGCTCATGAGCAGATGGACTCCCTGAGACTATTTATTTTCTGTATACAAACACAGGAGAAACAAATCAATGCCCTTGATAGTTTGGAGGGACAAGAAAGGAACAGAAGCTGGTTTCTTGGGGAAACTCCTTAGAATAAAGGTTATTTGCCCTAGGCCCTCCACACCGGAGCAGTCTGACCTGCTTCCATGACCGCTGGTGAGGATGGCCCCACTCTTGCCAGCCCCCCTCCCACTTCCTTGAGGCACCTGGGTCTGCCCATTGCTGCCTTGCTTGTGGGAGGAAGATGGTTGGATGAGTAAGTGGGTCAGTAGCCCAGAGATCCCAGAATGTCCTGGCATGTATATGACTGAAATATTAAACAGGAAGGCGAGAAGGGAAACCACGTTTCAGGAGAAAGCAGGTTGCAGGGGTCTGGTGAAGATGCACAAAGGCTTTTTCCATCCTTGAAGCAGTCCACCCGTGACCCAGCAGGAGTCTCTGAGCCTCAGAGAGACAGGACGGCGAAGGTCTCGGGTCAGGAGCCTGGGTCCCAGCCTGCCGTGGCCATGGGCAGCTGTCCTGTGCCTTGGTTCCCCATTTCTGAGGTGGGGTACAACTTGGACCAATGGCAGTGCTGTGTGAGGGAGAAGGAGAATGTGCAGGCAGTATCATCCCAGCGTCAGCTCAGAAGGAGAGCTCAGGGAGTGTTGGCCATCCATTCCTTCTGGGAATATTTGTTTAGTGTCCACCGGATGCCAAGAGCCCTGGTGGCATAGTGGGTTACACAGGGGACTGCCAACCAGAAGGTCGGCAGTTCGAAACCACCCCCTCAGGAGTTTTCATCTCAGATACCCACCAAGACAGTTCCTCGCTGTCCCCTATGGTCACCATGAATCAAAACTGATTCAACGGCAGTATTTATGGACAGGGATAGGTACCCCCAGGTCCGATGGGAGATGGTGGGGAAAGAGTGGTGACCCAAGCAGATGAAAATCCCTGTCCTCAGTATGCTTGCTTTCTGGGGACTTCAGGACCACAGTGGATGCTGCCCCAAAGCCCAGCCCAGGCACCTGGGGAAGATGGTGCCAGGAATACTCTCACCTCCTCCACCTGCCTCTGGAGCCCCAGGACCTGTAATTGGGTCTTCCATTTTTTTTCTGAACACACATCCTAACAGAATTAAATCATTTTTCTTTTCCCTTACAATTTTTAAGTTGCGGTGGAAATCGTTCGCTTTGCCTTTTGACCAGACCTTTAAATCATCGGGGAGCATGTTATATACAACCCCCAAGCCCACTGCTATGGAGTTAATTCTGACTTTCAGAGAACTGGTCTATGAGATAATAGGACTGCTTCTTAGAACAACAAACAGCCTTCTCTTTCTCCCTCCATGGGGCTGGTGGGTGAGAACAGCTTGTCTTGCAGTTTTAGTGGCCCAATGCTTAGCTCAATTGACATCTAAATTTAAAATGTATTACTGACTGTGGTGATTATTGTACAACTCCCCGTGATGTGACAGAACTGTTGGACTATATGATGTGTGAATCACATGCCAATGGAACTGTTGAAAAACATAAAATATTATGAAATTGCTCTTTTACATAATAAAATACAATCAGTGATACATGCACATGATACATTATACATGTGGTCAAAATGCGATACCACCATACTCTATTTAAAAACACGAATGCATTTCACTTCACCAGTCAAAAAACTGGTATTTTCTGTAAATCTTCAAAGTACTTATTTCAGTATACTGCCAACACAAGCTTAACCTTCTCTAATAAATGTTGAGATGGAGCCCTGGTGGCCCAATGGTTATGCAGTTGTCTGCTAACAGAAAAGTGGTCTCTTCCAGACAAAGACTTAGTGACCTGCTCCTGAAAATAAGACAGTCTAGCCCCTAATAGCCTCTACTCTGTGTTATAAGGCTGCTCGGGGTCAGAATCAACTTGACAGTCCCCAACAGCCAGCCACATGACAGGGTATACTTGGCATCATTTAAATCCTTGCCTGTTCTATGAACAGCAAACATTCTGCATACATCAATATACATAAGGCGCCTAAGAGTTCTCCTCATCAGGTTCTAAGTTTAAATCTCTTTTATAGAATTGTGTTGTTATAACAAAAATAATAATTCCAGCAGATGATAGGAGTTTTGATAAATACTTTGTGTAGACATAAAAAAGGAAATCACACTTGAAATGCCATCCTTAATGAGGTGAAGAAAACTGATGGTTCCTGGCTGTCAAAAGATACAGCGCCTGAGGTCCTAGAGGCTTGAAGATAAACCAGCAACCATGTAGTGGAGCAGCAACCAAGCCCACATAGATGAAGCGCACCAGCCTATGTGATCATGAGGTGTCAGTTGGATCAGGTATCAGGCATCAAAGACCCAGAACAAAAAATCATATCAGTGGGAATGAGAGGGAGGGCGGAGTAGAGACCCAAAGCCCATACAAGCCATTCAGGGTACAGTAGAGCACCAATGAGACACAGCTTTCCTCTGGTTCTTTAATGCTTCCTCTCCCCACTATCATGACTCCAATTTGACGAGCATGTACACAGGTACAGATAAGAGCTGGAAACACAGGGAATTCAGGACAAATAAACTCCTCAGGACCAATAATGAGAGTAGTGATAGCCGGAGGAGAAGGGGACGGTGGGGGGGGGGGAGTGGATTGATCACAATGATTATATAACCCCCTACCAGGGGGACAGGCAACAGAAAAGAGGGTGGAGGGGTACCAAAATCCGTGTAAGATATGAAAAGCATCTTTTATAAATTATCAAGGATTCTTGAGGGAAGGGAGCTTGGGTAGGGAGGAAAACGAGTTGATTGATACCGAAAGCTCAAGTAGAAAGGAAATATTTTTTAAATTATGGTGGTGATATCTGTACAAATGTACATGACACAATGGATGTATGAATTGTGATTAGAGCCCCCAATAAAATGATTGAAAAGAAGAGGGGATGTCATCCTTAAGGAGATGGGTGGAGAGACTTTTGGAGCATGGATAAAAATGATTACCTCTGACACAAATAGTCTCTTCTTTGCACACTCTGGATGTTCTCATGCTCCAGATAGCCTTTCAGTATGGCTGGGCAAATAATAAGTGCTTGTTAAGGACTCTTCATTTTTGGAAAATCAAGAGCATCGAATGCTTGGAAGACATAGGTAGACCATGTGGTCCCAAAGAACTTGGAACAAACTTACTCCTTGGGTGTTCATGCAAATCATGGCTCAAAACAAAGACTAGAAAAGTGACCATGAAGTCACAGGGACACCAAGGCTAGCCAATTATGGTCCATCACCTCATTGATGTGAGGTGCAAAGAGGAGAACCATGCACAAGACAGATACCGGCAGTCCACAGAAGAGGATGCTCAAAAAGCGACTAACCCATAGAGAGACACTCAAGTTCACTAGTCATCAGAGAAATGCCAATGCAAGTGGCAGGGGCTGCAGCTCCACTCCCACTGGACCGTCAACAATCAGGGAGCTGGGTAGTGCCATTTGTTGGTGAAGATTCAAGGAAATGGGGAACCTTTCCTCTGGGGTTGGGGTGGGGACTGGCGTGGTGTCTCTGAAGAGCCATCAAGAAGCACTTGGTGGGATTAAGCAAAATGTTCAAACCCTCTGGCCTAGCAATTTCATGACTCATCCCTGTTTCAGGAAGCTCCTGTTCAAGTCTTAAGGGGACATGCATAAGAACAGCCATGACAATGGTGTCTGCAGCAATAGGGGGGTGGGAAGCAGGCAAGGCAGGTTTCCATCAGGAAGGATGAAGTAAGTAAAGCACAGAGGGTGCCCCCCTGGGGAGTGCCAGGGCGCCATTAGAAGGAACACGCTCGGTTACTCACATCAATCACTATGAGCAGACATTACCAAGTCTTGAGACCAAAGAGAAGGCGGAGAGCAAGTTCTAAGTACAATCCAATACTTGTACCTTAAAAGCACATGGAGACCCACTGCATGTCTTGAAGGCTTCATGAGTTTCAAAGATCTGTATCGAGCACAAGGGCTGGATGCCTTCTTGGAGCAGCTGGGCACAGAGTTGGGGGTCTGGGGCCAGATAGGGAGTCAACATAAATGAGGAGTGGGGCTTTGTGAGGACTGATGATGGTGTGCCTGGAACCACGACAGGTCATTTAACTCAACTCTCTGTACACCGCCCCCCTCCCCTACTCCAAAGCATGAGCATCATCTAGGGATGGTAGACATGGATGCCCAAGAAATGAAAAGGTTTTCTGTTCTAGGTTGGCTGTATTATCCGACAGTCCATCTATGAAACCGACTCTCGGCACTGACTCTGTCTTAAGCCTGCCTGGAAGAAAGTAGTGTCAGATTAGAAAAGAATGAAGAGTGTCTGAAAAGGTAAACACCCAGCTTTTCTGAGTTCTGCATCTGCCCTGAAAAGGGACTTTTTTCCCCTGTAAAATTTAACCAAATGAATTGTTCTGGTTTTAAGAGGTAATGGCAAAGCCAATGTCAATTTACTTGAAGGATGCCTTGCGGACCGCCAATGAAATTAAGACATAGATGCTCTAACTTAATAATTCAATCACTGGATTAACTGGCCTCATACCATTATCAGAGCCATGCGGGTCTCCAGGTTGGTCACTTTAATAAAATCACTGGCCTTTCTGAGGGCATTGGCCATCCTGGGAGGCTGTGATTCACTTTCCATGGTCTCCATCATCTTCCCGCACCTAGCCTACCAAAATTGTCCCCCGCCAGATATCATCATGTACTTCCTGGTTAGTGCTTGCCTTCTAGTCTGGGAGGCCCTGTCTGGTTTGTGCTCAGTAGCCTTCACACCAAGGGTCCTCCAACTTTTTTTTTATTTTCATTTTTTTGGTCCTCAAACTTTTTAAACAGGGGGCCAGTTCGCTGTCCCTCAGACCGTTGGAGGGCTGGACTATAGTTAAAAAAAAAACCAAAAACAACTATGAACAAATTCACTGTGGGCCTGAGATGAGTCGGGTGCTAAGCAGGACAGACAGCAGCAGCAAAAACACCTGGATAAATGTCCTCGGTGGGCCGCACGTGGCCCTCGGGCCGTAAGTGGAGGAGCCCTGCTCCTCATCCTCTGTTTCTGCTTCCAGTCAGGGGCTCCTGCGAAAGGGACCTCTGCCCCCTTGCTTTCCTCGCTCTGTCCCCTCTGTCTAAGAAACTCTTCC